>CM053773.1:251329463-251372695 GCA_028658325.1 Potorous gilbertii
CACAAATGGGGAGAAAATTTTGGAACCCAAAATCTTGTGAAAATGAATGTAAAAAGTTAAATAAATTTATTTAAAAGAAAAAAAAAGAAATCTAGAAAATGGGCAGTCAGTCTGGTGAGGTGCGGTCCCCAGTCTTGGCCTTGGATGAACAGGCTGTCAGCTGGCCATGGAGTAAAGAGCCTGGGGTGCAGGACCACCAGACCTGTGAGAAGTCCTACTTCAGCCACCTCCATTCCCACAAGTGCTTCCTCCACTGACCACAAGGGGGCCCCCAAGCCTTGAGTACCCAGAGCATCTTTCTCCCAAAATAGCACACAGAGCCCCAAATTCAGAGAAAAACGAGGGCCCTCTGGCTTCTTCCCCCAGAGGATTCCCCTGGGAACAAGTGGTGTGCAATCTCCCCCGGCACACCACAAGGAAATGGGGTGCCAAGTTCCACAAATGGAAGGGAGTGATCCAAGATGATGGCGAGGCAGAGGGTTCGGCACTGGCTCATATAGGGTGGCTGGATAGTTGGGCATGGACAGAACTGCCTCTAAGCCAGGACAGCAGCTAGACTGGCCCCAGTACGAATCCTCGAAATCAATAGCACCAGTCAATAAGCATTTATTCCCGATAGGGGCCAAGCCCTGTACTGGGGGTACAGAGAGGCAAAGTCCCCGTCCCCAGGGGCTTCCAATCCAAGGAAGCAGGGGCAGAGACAAGGACTGCAGCTGCCCCAAGAGAAGGAAAATGGGGAGGGGGCTTGGCCAGAGATTTAACGTGGGGAGGGAACAATGCCAGGGACAAAGGTGGGAGAAGAAATGGCACCAGCGGGTGAAGCCTCTGACAGTGTTAATTATCTGTCATGACCCTCACAACCACCAGGAGAGGGAGGCGCCCTTGTGATCCCTATTTACAGATGAGGAAACTAAGGCTGAGAGGCATCCAGGCCCAGGGTCACCCAGTTAACAGGAGGATGGGGCGGGGCGGAGGGTGAAAGCGTCACCACCCTCATTGGCCACCCCAGCCTGTGAGACTAGTGAGGGAGGGGCTGGGGGAGCACCTCTCAGCACTCCAGGTAATTAGAGACAACCACGCATTCCCTTTTTAGAGATGAGCCAGGCCTTCCTCAAGATCTGAAGCAGAAAGAAAACGTGACTGCTTCTGTCAGGGGGCTGCGGGAGGGAGAACCACACACCCAGTGGGAGGGGACAGAAGGAGGGGGAAGGGAGAGGGGGAGGAAGAAGAGGAAGGGGAGCAGGAGGGAGCCATTCACCCTCTGGGGACCACCCGTGAGCAGAAGGCATCCAGTACAAATGGACAGGTCTTAGCTTAAGCTGGACAAGTGAGAGATGGAGTGCCGTGTCTGCTTCGGGTCCCCATGTGGGTACAACCAAGCCGCTAAAGAGAACCCAGAACCCAATGGAAAGGATGCAGTCTTGGTGAGAAGTGGGATCCCTGGGAGCAGTACCCATGTGTCCAGAAGCACCATCCTTAGGCAGGGCACTGGACAGTAGGCAACGTCTGCTTTGGCACTCAGGAAGAAGTCAAAAAAGTGATATCAGAGTGAAATTGGGCCAGTAAGGGCAGGGCGACCCAGAGAGAGGGCAGCTCTGAAAGAAATCTGGAGAGATTGGGGGCACTAGGCAGTGTGCCGTGGCAGCATGTGGCAACGCACTGAGGCAGTGCTCCATGGCAGCTCATGGCCAACCCAAAATGGACAATGAGCAGGGAGAGACAATGGAAATGGGAGAGACAAACTCAGAGAAGAGACAGGACTTGGCACAAGGCCAGTGCCCAGGTGATGCCCCATCTCCCACCGCCAGCAGTCAGGGGCGCTTTGTGGCTCTGGCCCTTCTGGATGAGGATAAAGGAGAAACATGAGATCCACACAAAACTTTGGAAAGTATGTATTGTCAGCTCTGTGACAAATGACTTTTAATCTCCAGAGGAAGGAGGGAGGAAACTGTTTCTGAACCCACTGAGCTAGAAACTGAAGCCAAAGAAAGGGAAGGAAAGGGGTACTGCTGAGCCAGCCAGAAGTTCCAGGAGACAAGAGCCCAGAGGGGAGCCAGTCATCAGTCCTACCTGTGGCCTTGAGTACCCCGGACCCCATGCCCAGCACTGGGCAGAGGGGGCCTCCTCACGGCCTTGAGCACCCCAGCCCCAACACCTAACACGGAGCAGAGGGGGCCTCCCTGCACATCAGGGTCATGGATCTGGGTGTGTGGACTTTATTATTCTAAAGAAATAGAGCAGGGAGAGGGAGTGGGGTGGGGGAGGGGTGGATTTCTACTGTCTACTAAGAAGGCCTACTCATGTGAGAAATCCAGAAAAGAAGGTATTTGGGCGAAGGCCAAAGGAAGGAAACCCAGGAGCATCTTTGGGAGGAAAGACTAAGAGTGTGGGGAACAGATGGAGGGCCTGGCAGGGAGGCGCCTTCCAGGATCCAGCCAGACGCACTAGGGCTCTCTCATTCAACCAGAAACAACCTCCTGACCTGCCTGGGGACAGAAGGTGGAGGGACTGGATCTGATTCTCACAATAGGGAGAAATGTTGCAGGGAGGGGAAAGGATGGAACCTAGGGGTGTCTGTAACATAGGCTGATATTGGGAGAGGGGAGTTCAAAAGGTCCTGGGGAAGGACAGTTAGGATGTCCAATGGTGACCAGTGGCAGGGAAAGGCAGAGCTACTTAATTGTCCCTTCTGTCTGCCAAGAATGACTTTAGCAGAGACTTAACACTCAAAGCAAGAAAGGAGGGAGAGCACTGAGCTGACCTGCCCTGGGTGAGCTCCAGTGCCATAGCCCAGGGGGAAGAGAACCTCCCTCAGAGCATGGAAACACTGGCAGGCAGGCCTGCCAAGCTGCCCTTAGTGCAGGCAATTGAGAGACTGTGGATAATGGGAGATGGGTCCCAAGCAGCTGTGCCACAGGATGGGAGAGGAGCCACGAGATAAGAAGAATGCCAAGGGACAGGAGAGAGGCCACGGGATGAAAGAGGTGCCATGGGATGGGAGAGGGGCCACGGGATGAAAGGTGCCACAGAATGGAAGAGATACCATAAGATAGGGGCCACAGGATGGGAGAGGTACCACAGAGTGCGAGAGGGAGGCCACAGGACCAAAGAGGGGTCAGTATTGCCCTCATGCTCAGAAAAGGGAAGAGAGCAGTCTTCAAACCAGAGGCTAGAGTGTCTGTCTCATCTACCTGCAATCTCCCTCATCCCTGAGTGCCATGTTGTCTCATCTACCAGGAGATTCACTCTCTTCCTCCTCCAGGTACTCAGAGCTCTCAGTCTCCCTCCCTTCAGTGAACATACTGATGCCCCTTCATACACCCGCATGACCAACCACATCATCCCAGACCAGGGCCAGTCATCCATTCACTCTCATCCTCATCCTTACCAGGGCCTCCTCCTCCTCCTCAGACTCTGTCCTCTGTCCTTGCCTTAGCTTTCCTCATAGGCCTGACTTTCATGGCTGACCAGTCACATTACCAGACCAGGTGATATCCTCCACCCCTGCCGCTGCTGACCCCTTGCCCTACAGCCATTTACTTGTGGCCTTCCAGGCCAGTAAGTCAACTTCACAGAGACCAGATGGGGGAGGAGTGATCAGACTGCCATCTTTCTGAAAAGGATCTGGAGCCCTCAAGCCAGTGGGATGTGGCAGACAGGAAAATCTCACAGGCTCCTGGGCTGCATTAAGTGGATCCGAATGTCCATGGTGAGGTATGGGAAGGTCCCACTGGCCTCTGTCTTTGTCACACCTCCTGTGGCACTCTGTATCCATTTCTAGATGCTAATTTTCATTCACTCACTCACTCATTTGAGAGTGTCCAGGAGGCAGAGTCAAAATGATGGGATTAATGGTGGGGACTTGCCTGAGCTACCCTCTGCCAAACCCTTCTGAATATCTTTTTAAAAAATGACTCTTAACAAATTCTACAACAGCAGAATTCACAAAAAGCAGAAGGAAACAAATTTCCAACCCAAAATAACTTGAAAGGTCCAAAGGAAAGGTCTATCCCACCTGAGTGAGAGTGGAGCACAGTCTAGCACAGGCTGCACTGGCGTCACCTGGTCCTAGCAAACCAGGAACGGGCCTCAGGAGTGACTGATTCGGCAGTGGGGGCTTTGAGAGCTCTCAGTCTACTAAAGGGGTAAGGGGAGGGGGGCAAAACTGGCCAGAAGGAGAATACAGCACTGAGGCAGGACTCTGGTGCTTTGCCCAGACTTGGATCCAGATCACAGTCCTGGACGGCAGTCCCAGGGTGAGAAGGAGCACTGTCATAGCAGAACTTGTGGCAGCAGTGGAGAGGAAGCCCTCCTCAGGGCAGAGAAGAGGGCCTGTGGTTCCTCATAGACCAGAGCACAGCCCAGGATAATAGTAAGTGCATCTCCTAGGTCACACCACCTTGGAAGAATTTAAAACTTTCAGGGCCCTAGAAAGATCTTTGAAAACAGCTACACAAAACCCCTGAAGCAGGACAATGCACCCTCTGGAAGCAGAGAACTACCTTAACAACGAGTTTAAAAGTCAAGTAATAGACTCAGGAAATGAAGAAACAATGGGAAAAAACCTCCAAGAAAAATATGAATTGGTCTCAGGTCACAGAAGAGCTCAAAAAGGATTTTGAAAATCAAGAGAAGTACAGGAAACGTTGGGAAGAGAAATGAGAGCAATGCAAGAAAATCATGAAAAATGAGTCAACAGCTTGTTAAAGGAGACCCAAAAAATACAAAAGAAAATAACACCTTAAAAAATAGACTAACCCAAATGGGAAAAAGTGATAAAAAAGCCAATGAAGAGAATGCCTTAAAAAGCAGAATTGGCTAAATGGAAAAAGAGGTCCAAAAGCTCACTGAAGAAAATAATTCCGTAAAAATTAGAATGGAGCAGATGGAAGCTAATGACTTTATGAGAAACCAAGAAATTATAAAATAAAACCAAAAGAATGAAAAAATAGAAGACAAAGTGAAATATCTCTTTGGAAAACCACTAACCTGGAAAATAGATCCAGGAGAGATAATTTAAAAATTACTGAACTACCTAAAAGCCATGATAAAAAAACAGCTTTGACATCATCTTTCAATAAATTATCAAAGAAAACTTCCCTGATATTCTAGAATCAGAGGGTAAAATAGAAATTGAAAAAATCCACCAATCGCCTCTGGAAAGAGATACTAAAAGGAACACTTCTAGGAATATTGTAGCCAAATTCCAGCATTCCTAAGTCAAGAAGAAAATATTGTAAGCATCCAGAAAGAAACAATTTGAGTATTGTGGAAATACAATCAGATTACACTATCTCTAGCAGCTTCTACATTAAGGGATCGAAGGGCTTGGAATATGATATTCTACAGATCAGATGAGCTTGGATTAAAATCAAGAATCACCTACTCAGCAAAAGTGAGTATAATAATCCTTCAGGGGGAAAATGGATAATAAATGAGATGGAGGACTTTCAAGCATTTTTGATGAAAAGAACAGAATTGAATAGAAAATTTTACTTTCAGATACAAGACTCAAGAGAAGCATAAAAAGGTAAACAGAAAAGGGAAATCATAAGGGACTTGTAAGTTTTAACTGTTTACATTCTTAGATGGGAAGATGATATTTGTTACTCATAAGTCCTTTCTCATTATTAGGGTTGTTAGAAGGAGTACATATAGACAGAGCAGGGCACAGGTGTGAGTTGACTATGAAGGGATGACATTTAAAAATAAAATTCAGGGGTGAGAAAGGAATGTACTGGGAGAAAGGGAAAGGGAGAATGGGGTATATTACCTCACATAAAAGAGGTAAGAAAAAGCTTTTACAATGAAGGGGAAGGGAGGAGTGAGTGAACCTTATTCTCATCAGAACTGGGTCGAAGGGAGAATAACACACGCAATAGGGTATAGAAATCTATCTTACCCTACAGGGAAATAGAAGAAGAAGGAGATAAGAGAATGGGGGTGGAGTGATAGAAGGGAAGAAAGATTTGGGGGGGGTGGTCAGAAGCAAAGCACTTTTGAAGAGGGACAGGGTGAAAGAGAATGAAGAGAAATAGGGGGAGATAGGGTGGAGTGAAATACAGTTAGCAATACTAACTGTGAAAAAAAAAATTCGAAGCAAGTTTCCCTGATAAAGGCCTCATTTCTCAAACATATAAAGAGCAGTGAGTTAAATTTATATATAAAAAAAGAGCCATTCCCCAACTTATAAATGATCAAAAGATATGATCAGTTTTAAGATGAATTAAAGCTATCACCATATGAAAAAACACTCTAACTCACTACTGAGTGGATAAATGTAAATTAAAACAATTCTGAGGTACTATCTCATACCTATGAGATTAGCCAATGGGACAGAGAAGGCAAATGACAAATCTTGGTGAGGATATTGAGAAAAATGAGACCTTAATGCACTATTAGTGGAGTTGTGAACTGATTGAACCATTCTGTAGAGCAATTTGGAACTATAGGCAACGGACTATAAAACCAGGCATATCCTTTGACACAGTAGTATCACTACTAGGTTTGTATCCCAAAAGAGATAAAAAACAAAAAAGTAACGGTTCTATATGTATAAATATATTTATAGTAGCTCTTTTCTGGGGAAAAAGAATTAGAAACTGGAGGATTCACATCACTTGGGGGATGCTGAATAAGCTGCGGTATGTAATTATTATAAAATACTATATACTATAAGAAATGATGAGCAGGACTCTCAGAAACACCTGGAAAGACTTGCATACGCTGATACAAAGTGAAATGTACTGGATACAAAGTAACAGTAATATTGTAAGATGGTCAGCTGTGAATGACATAGCTATTCTCAGAAATGCAAGGATACAAGACAAGGTTGAAGGACTTAGGATGGAAAATGCTCTCCATTCCCAGGGAAAGAACCGATGGTGTCTGAATCCACATTGAAGCACACATTTTTTTTTAACTTTTATTTTTCTTGAGGTTTTTTTTTTTAGTCTACATTTTCTTTCACAACATGACTATTATGGAAATGCTTTTGCATGACTACTCATGTATAACCTATGTTAGATTACTTACCTTCTCAAAGGGGAGGGAGAGAGAATTTAGAACTCAAAGCTTTAAAAATGAATGCTAAAAATTGTTTTTACATGCAACTGGAAAAAATAAAATACTAAGTTAAAAAAAGTTAATTTTTAAAAAAAAAATCTATAGGAGAGGGAAAGAAGGAGGGAGGGAGGGAGAGGGAGGGAGGAAAGGAGGGAGAGAGAGAGAGAGAGAGATTGACTAAAGGAGGATGATAAGAGGAAAGAATGAGTCATGTTTATCCTGGAAAAGAGAATACTGAAGAGGGATGTGACCTCTAGGTGGCGCCAGAGTGCCCAGCTTGGACTCAGGAGGACCTGAGTTCAAATGCAGCTTCAGATATAGCTGTATGACCCTGTGCAGCCCACTTCATCTCTGATGCCTCAGTTTCCACATCTGCAAAATGTTAATAATAACAGTACTATTCTCCCAGGGCTTTTGTGAGGATCTAATGAAATCATCTTTATAAAAACGTGTTCAGCACTGTGACTTCAGCACACAGTAAAGCTAGCTATCATGACTCTTATTATCAACTGTCTTCAAATATCCAAGGAGCTGTGGCACTGGGGGAGGGGCCCCACAGGCAGAAGCAGGAGTGAGGAGGGGGCAGGGACAGGCAGCTGCCACTAGGAAAGGGTAGGCTTGGAGCAGAGGTGGCAGTGAGGGGATTCCTTTCATGGAGGGCCTGGATTCCACAGTCACTCTTCAATAATGCCACTAGGCCCATTCTCCTTTCCCAAGCACAGGGAGAAGATTCTGATCTTTTCCTTCAGGCAAAGAATTTTGCAACTTCCCCAATGCCAGAAAGTGGGCAGTGATCCATCTGGGCAGGTTCTGAGGAGAAGGTTTGCAAGAGTGCGCATGGCTCCTGAGAGATTCCGCTAGCCACCAACCACACCCTGCTTTGAACCAAGCATTGCCAAAACTGCAATAACAAGTCTATAAACTTAGGGAAAACTTTCATCTCTGCATCTTGAGAGCTCACAATTCACACAGCTAACACAACACCACAGAAACACCAAGTACGAGTGAGGTGCCCCAGTCATCATGAAGAGGACAGTGCCCTGAGATCATGGTGGTGACAGTCTGTTTCGAAGAGATGCTGTGACAAACCCTCCTAGTGGGGACAGATCTGCTCCTCTGAGCTAGGAGACACTCCCTAGATTTATATGCTATGTGAACAGGAGGGGAGGGAATGGAAGGATCATTAATAGAGCACCTACTGTATGCCAGGCAATGTGCTAATATGCACTTTAAAATTCTTAGCTCATTTGAGTCATGCAACAGCCCTGAGAAGCAGGTGCTATTAGGATCTCCATTTTACAGTTGAAGAAACTGGGGCAGATGAAGGGTTATATGACTTGCCAGGGTGGCCCAGCTAGGAAATGCCTGAGGTAGGATTCCAAGCCCAGCATTCTATGCTCTCTGGCACCACCAGCAGCCTCCAGACAAGAAAATCATTCGGCTCCCCTGAGGTACCAAGGCTCTACCTGTCCTTCTCTATGTAAATGCTAACTATTATGGCCTGTCAATGTCCTCAGGGCCCCCTGACAGCTGCTGAGGCTACACTGGTCAAGGATCCTCCATCTAGCTTATTTACCTATCTCAAAGGGGTTCCAACAAGCACAGGTTACACCCTGGTCTCTCCAAGAGACACAAATCCAGGCAAGGCAATGCTCAGATGCTCTCCTGGAACTCAACTGGGGAGAGGGCTCAAGCCATCACTCATGGTATCAGATCCAGGCTCAAGTCAGCAAAGACCCATGGGCTGAATCTTGAAGCTTAAAGTTTGCCCAGGCAGCTGATCTGACTATCCCAATGATCTCAACACAGAGATGTCCCACATCCTTAGGAGTGGTCCACTGATGGGGGCTCGAGGCCTCCACTCTCCTGAAGCTACCCAGGCCACATCACCCAGAGCTGTCTCTGGGGGCAGGGCTCCCATGACTAACCCTGCTCCCAGATCTGCCCTGGCCACAAGCAAACCAAGGCTCTCTCCCTCCTCAACAGGTGGGATAGTTCTTCAAATACTTCTGGGCCAGGCTAAACATCTCCAATGATGTTTTTCTTATAACTAGACTCCTGATTTCAAACCAAACTCATTGTTTTCTCCCTTAAACCACATGCGCACACATGCATACTCCCAATCCCTTGGCTCCCAATCTAGGAGTCATCTCCAGCTCTTCATTCTCTCTCATTCCCAGATCAACATGGTGCCAAGGCCTGTCCATTTCACTACTGCTACATGTCTGGTCCATTTCACCTCTGCTGCAGCCCTGATCCATTTCATGACTACACCATCCCGAGTCAATTTCACCTCTGCCTATGTAGCATCTCAACAGCTCCTTTCTCTCACCCTGGTACAGACCCTCATCACCTCACGATGGCCATAGTTGCTGGGGATGGGAGTCTGTCTGCCTCAAGTCTCTACCCCTTCCTGTCCATCCTCCATTTTCCTGAAGTCCAGGTTTGAGCATGTCACCCCTTATTCTGCAACTGCAGGGGCTCCCTATGGGCTCCAGAAATAAATACAAAATGCTATGTTTGGCATAATCCAGCCCCTTCCTCCTTTTATGGTCTTTTCACCTTTACCTATACCTGAAGCACTCCATAATCCAACGACACTGACTTCCTGGATGTTCCTCACACATGATCTCCATTTCCACTGACTGTCCCCTATGCCTGGAAAACCCTTCCTCCTCATCTCTAGATCATCGTTTCCCTAGCTTCAAGACTCAGACCAAATTCCTTCTTCTCCAGGGCCCCTATCTCGGTCTCTCCCCACATGCAAGTGCTCTTCCTCTGTTGATTCACCCTAGTTAATCCTGCCTGCATCTTGTTTGTACACAGTTGTTAGCATGAGGTCTCCTCTATTAGACTGAGCTCCTTGAAGGCAGGTACCATGTATTTACCTTGTGCCCAATAAATGCTGGCTGACTGACCAACAGTAAAGAGGCCCTGGTAACTAATTTCCTCTTCCAGGCAGGTGCAGGCTGGCACCACCCAGTCTTTGAGAGCTGCCTAGGGCACTGAGGAGTTACGTCACTTGCCCAGTACAATAAGAGTAACAGCAAACCTTTGAGGTTTGCAAAGAGCTTTAACTAGATTATCGCACTTGATTCTCACAATGACTCCCTAAGATAGGTCCTGTCCTCTCCCCATTTTACAGACCAGAAGAATAAGGCTCAGAGAGATCAGACACTTGCTCAGGATCCCATAGCTAGGCTGCATTGAGGAAGGATTTTATCTTATCCTGTTTTGCTCCTCAGTAAGCCCAGATAGTCGAGGGGATGTTGCAGCCAGGGTGAAAGGACAGTCTGTCCACCACCAGCCTTCCCCTCAACTTCTCACAAGGCAGCCCAAAAGGCTCACTGACTGTTTGGCTGAGATGCCTCCCTCCTGGATCCCCCCAGGGTACATCTGGCTGTAGGAGCATCTTTTGTTCTCATGATCTCATTTGATTCATACAACTCTATAATGGGTAAGCCAGGTTTTACTAGTCCTGTTTTCAATTGAGGAAACTGGGGCCAACAGAGATTGAGTGACTTGCCTAGGGTCACTCAACTATGTATCTGAGTCTGAATTGGAACTCAGGTCTTCCTGACTTCAGGCCTGGTGGTCTATCTACTGCACCACCTAGCTACCCCTCATTTCTAATATCCAGACCGGGCACAGATGGCCTGGGAGCCAAGAAGGCAAACGCCTCAATTTCCAAAGAGGAAAAAGAGACTAGCTTGTTTGATACAGGTCAGTGAGTCCAGCTGTTCAATTTCTGGGAGAATCTTTGAATACCTTATTAAAGTGGAATTAGTGGATGAGTAACAAAAAGAAATGATGAGGAGAATGGTAACATTTATGTGGCCTGGATCAACTCATTTACAGAGTGATCATGAAGACACATCAGAGTGTCTGCAGGAGATGACAGGGCAGGCAGGCAGAGACCTGCTGGCCAGGATAACTTCTGATAAAGGACCTCAAATCAGTCTTAGAGAGACAGATGCTTGACAGACAAGAGCAGAGCGAACAGTGGCGAGCGTGACTAAAGGAGGGTGCAACGGCTCTGTGCTTGGTCCTGCTTAATGCCCAAGCCTGTCTCAGTTTTTTCATCTGCCAAATGGGAATAATGACGGCACCTACCTCCTGGAGGGGTGGTGAGATCACGTTTATACTCTATGAACACTTGCTACTAAATGTCAAGTCTTACACTTAGGTACGAAAGAAAAAAACAACCCAAATCCATAAGTATAAAATGGGAGAAGCACAGTTAGGCAGTAATTTGTCTGAAAAACAATCTGGGGGTTTGACTGGACCACAAGCTCAAGCAGGCATCAGTGGCATAAAGTGACCAAAAGGGCTAATATGATCACAGGCTGCACTGAGGAGGCCAGGCCTTCCAGGACAGATGATCCCACTGTCTTGTGCCCTCCTACAACTCAACTGTAGACCTTGGGTCAGCTCAGAATGCCAAAGATTGAGAAAAATATCGATGAGACAGACAGCATCCAGAGGAGAGTGACTAGGCTGGTGCAGTGGAACATTGTCTCCAAGTAGGGAAAGGCTGAGCGGTTACCCTACAAAGGAGCAGGCTAGACAGCAGGAAGAAAGCCTCCCCCCCCCCCCGAGGCATCCCAGAGGGGAGAAGCCTGCCTTTGGAGATTGTGGGGACCCCCTCAGGTGATCCTAGGCACAAGCTAGACACCTCCTTCTCCTGTCAATGGCAGACACAGGGGGTGCTCCCTCCCATTCAGCTCTGGGCATCTGGCATTCAGAGCAAGAGGCCCAGAATCCCTGGGGACACAGCAGGATGAGGGCCTGAGCCCAGCTCTGCTGGGCACAAGGTCCAGCCCAACCTCGCCTGACCTGGGGAAGCAGGCAACTGACCCTGCAAGCTGGTCTGACCTTGAGCTAAGGCAGACTAGACTCATCTGCAAGGCCTACCCTGAGGGTCCCAGGGTGCAGAGTGGGCCCTGGTTCACACATTAACTATGCCAGCCTAGCTTGGCTCTCCAGATGCTTCCCACCTCCATCCCGCCCTTCACTCCAATCATCTCCCTGTGACCTTAGCTGATGCCCCTGCCCCAGCTCCCAGCCCTCCTTGCCCTCCCTGCTCCAGCCCCTGGCTCCTCCTCCCAGCCTCTACCAATCACCAAACACCCAAGGTGGGGTGCGGGGAGGAAGGCATCCAGACCCTTCTGAGGAAATTTTTGGAGGGCCAGGTTAGGAAAGCTTCTGGTCCCTGAGCCTTCCTGCTCAGGACATCAGTCTCCACCTACTGAGGTCTCTCCTTCCAGGCCCCCAAGTCGGGTCCCTTGATTGAATCCTCCTGTGACCCATCCTGGAGGTCCAGGGAACCATCCCATGCCTCTGGGTACCTCCAAGGCCTTGCCAGAGCTGCCCTCTCAGGCTGTTTCTGCATGTGCAAAATGGGTCTATGGCCAACCCACCTGCCTCTTTCCCAAAGGCCCAAATACAGGCTCTGGCGGGCAGGGCAGGGCAGAGGCTGGCCCATCTGGCTCAGCTGGTGGCAGGACTGGGTGGCCTGGGGGCTTCTTGCCATCTCCAATCTCACAGGCCTAGTGAGAGGGGCCTCCTGCACGCCTCCCACAGACTAGACCATGGGTGACAAGGCCGGCTCTGAGGCCCTGGGCAGGTCTCTCCCAACAGACATGGGACCCATCCTAAACAGCTGGCCCAACTCCAGGTTCCAGGAAATGCTTTCATCTCTCAGTTTTCCCACCAATGAAATGGGATAATGATCTCTCCCCCCGTGCCAGGCGTGCAGGGGGGATGGGCAGGGCCCCAGCCCGTGAGAGAGGATCAAACAGTCCCCTCGGCGCCTGGGCCCTGCCCGCCCCCTTGGCACCTCACAGGGAGGAGGCTGGGGCCTCTTAGGGGCCAGAGACCCCTAGGGTACAACGAGGCAGAACCCCGGAAGCAAGGCAGGACAGGGTGGCTGCAGGGACTAAGGAGGCAGGTCCTCGGCTCTGTGCCAGGCTAGGCTATATCCTCGGGGACTGGGCTCCTCTTGGGGAGGAATGTGTGTGTGTTGAGAGCTTCTTCCCAAGGGCAAGGTCTCACCCTGCATCTCCAGCAGGAGGAACAAGGTGAGGGGCAACAGAAGGAATAAGGAGGAGCCACAGGCCCCAGAGAACCACTGCACAGTTACGCATTCTGGGATGCAGCAGTAGGCAGGCCCTGGCTGCCCACCACCCTATCCATCCCACATGACAAGGTGGGGGCATATACCAGGCAAGGTTTGCAAGGCTAGGGTGTGAACGGGTGAGACGGGCCGTAGTGGTTTGGGTTTCCCACTTTGACCTCTGAGACTAGAGAGGACTGGGGGCCTCCAGAACAAATGGCCAAATTCACCAAGTGCCTCCTGGGAAATGCGCCCAATGACCAGGGTAGAAAGAGGACAGCACTGAATGCCAAGAAACCCTTGGCACTCTGCAGCTAGCTCAGCTGATGACAAGCTCTACCTATCCAGGTGCCCTGCCTGATTGCTCCCAACTTCTGCAAAGGGCCCCCAGCTGTCTGGCTCTCAACAGTGCCATCCTGGGTGCTACCCACCGAGTTCCTGGGTCCAAACTCTCGGCCTGGTCAGTCCCAAACTCATTCCCAAAGCCCTTTACTATTAGGGCTGCTCTCCTCTGGACTCTCCCCAGATTATCAATGGACAAGTAAGGTGCTGTGCCCAGGAAAGGTGTGGTCCCATAGGGGGCAAGGCTGTCCCCACCTCTGGCCTACAACCCCACAGCATGAGTTTTCCTGACTGATGTATGGCCATGTTGATGTGTACTGAACTTGTGGTCCACTAGGATTCCCTGAACTTTTTCTAGATACCTTTCAATCTAGTCATGCCTTCCCTCCCCTCTCCCGTACTCCAAATATTTCTACTTGAAGGGGAGTATCTGGAAGCCCAGGGTCAAACTTGACATTGACCTTTGTTAATTGCTCCCATCTTAAACCTGGCACCAGGCCATGTGCTCCCTAAACGTGCTGGGGCCTTCCTCCTTGGCCTTCAAACTGATACTACCTACTGGTTATCTTCCTCCTAGCGGCCCCCAGCCTCCAACCTCATGGTCCCACCGGGCTCACAGGGCCCTCTATCATCTGCCCTGAGAATCTTCTCTCTCCCCCAGAACCCTCCAGGAAATCGAGACTTGCAAAAGGAAGCCAGCATCGGGGCCTAAGGGTGAAGGTCACAGGAGGGAAGCAGGAGGAAGAGGATGACTCTCACTGGGACCTACAAACTGTTCCAAATAGCCCAGACAAAGACAAGGACTCACTGGGGGCCCTCAGGACCATAGGAGCCCACATCCCCTGGCACTCTCCCTGCCTGTCTCTGAAGAGACACTACAATGATCCCAGTGGAAAAGCCAAGCCCACAGTCATTTTCCCTACTCTTTCCTGACAGCCAAGGCCCCCGGTCTGCCCATTCTGCTACCCAGGGAAAAAGGTCGGGCAGAAGCTGCGTCAGAGCAGGCCGGGCCGGAACAGATGGGCCAGAGCAGGTGGGTCAGAGCAGGCAGGCAGGAGCAGCCTGGCTCTTCCTATGTTAGCTCAGAAACCACCTTCCATTACTGCTGGCTCCAAAAGGAAAACCAAATCAACCCACACAGATGGATGAGAAACAGGAAAGCAGTGTTATAGTTAGTGTCAGAAATTCCACCTGCTGGGAGAAAACAGGCATTCGAAGCCAGCCAGTCTCAGGAGAGATGGAGCTGCCAGAGACTGGCCACTGGGCTTCAGGGTCAGGGAGTGGTTTGGTTGGATGACCAGGCTGGGCCAGGAGTCTGGCAGCCTTGGCCCCAGGCACTCCTGGCAAGGGGGGAGCATGGAGAGACTGAATCATAGAAACCATCCTGAAGGGGTGTGTGCCAGCCTAGATGGAGCCAAAGGCAGAGCAGAGCTTCCACAGGCTTCACTGCACTGGAGGAAGGCACATGGTCCTGCGTGGCCTCTCGAAAGGGAAGGGCCCTCCTCCAATGTTAGGACAGTCCTCTTCTCCCTCATTCCACTGAACGTACTGTGTTCCTGCTACACAGGCTGCTGCTGTTACAAGCTTCATCTCCTTCCTCCAAGACCTTGCACTGATTGGCCCCCATGCCTGGAATGCCTTCTGGCATCACCTCCACCTCTGTTTCCCTGGTTCCTCTGAGATTCAGCTTGGATCCCACTTTCTGACCAGGGGCTATGGACACAACATAGGGCTCTGGAGGAGGCAGGGATTGCCCAAGCAGGGCCTCTGGGATGAACCCTACATTCCCAGGAGGCTCAGACTGAGGACACCTCATTCAATCTCAGCACCATTCACTTATCTAGTCACTAGAACAGAAACCAGGAGGAGAAGGGGGCAAAGGAGAGTGTGGGCCCAAGCATCCCACTCAGCTTGAGCCTCAGTTTCCAGAACATGCCAGCATGCACCCTCAGGGTCCAGAAAGGATAAGGATGGCCAGGGACCCCTGCAGGGGAGGAGCCAGAAATGGCCTGGCCCCAAGCCAAGGGGTGGGAATTCCCCAAAGCTGAGATTTGGGCCAGACACAGGGACAACGGGTGGGCACAGCCAGGGAGTGGACAAATGGCCCCCTGATGAGCAGAGGTAATGTTGGGTCCATCTGCCAGGTCCAGGGCCCCTTGGAGACTTGGTGCCCTCTGAGCCAGCCCCACCAGGCATGCCCAGGAGACAGGAGGGGTCCGCTGGCTGAGTCAGACCAAAGAACATGGAGAGGAAATCCCAAAATAATCACAATACTCTGCCCCAAACAACCACACCTCCTTCTCCATGTGGAGGCAGAGATTGGAGACCCAAGGCAAGGCAAGAGTGGATGGAGCCCAGTGTAGGCTACCGGTCCCTCACGCAGGGCAAGAGCCACAGGCAGGAGACTCCCAGAGCCCAAGCTTAACACAGCTCCAGCCTCTATACCTTTGCCCTGGTGTAGAGCTGCAGGAGAAGATCTGGGCCCTGGAACCACTATGGCCAGATTCAAATCTTGCCTGATTGTGACAGGCCACTAATCTGCCCCAGACTCCGAGGCCCCCAATATCCTTGACCACCAGCTGCTTCTTCTCCTGCCCCATACTCACACAGCCAGGGCCCCTGAGAGCTCCCCTAGATCCCAGATGAGGGATGTCCCCCCCGCCAGCAAGGCTCTGAACCTGGTCTTATGGGATCAGGGACTGAGAAGCATGGGCAACTGAGGCCTAGCCACCCAGCAGCACCAGCACCAGCACATGTGATCCTCCCACCTGCCCCTCTGCAATCTCCTGACTCTGGTGAAACCCTTCCAGAATGGGCAGGGCCCTCAGGGCACCCAGCAGGAGGCCAGCCTCAGTTTCCTTATCTGCACAAACTCTGCAGCTCGACCTGAGCATTTCTTGGAGTGTGTGCTGCCTCTCCCACTGAAGTGGGAGCCACCTGGGGGTAGAGGGATGGCTCAGGCCTTTCTCTGTACCCCCAGTGCTAGGAACAGGCACAGAGAGAAAAAGTGGTGGCTCATGGGTCAGAGGAAGTCTTCTGTGCGAATCCCTATAATCAGCAGACTAAAGTTCTGCTCACTGATCCGGTGACCCTTGCCTCTTGGTGCCATCTCCTGGCTCCAGGTCTTTGCTCATGCCTGGCATGCTCCCCCTCCTCATTTCCACCTTCCAGCTGCCCCAGCTTCTCGCAAGATGGCTCGAGCCCTTCTTTCTGAAAGTGGTCATTCTGACCCTTTACAGCCTGTGCTTAGTAACTGCCCTCCTTCAGACTGGGGCTCCTTGAGGGCAGGAGCACCCTGGCACTTAGCATGGCATTTGGCACACAATAGGTCCTTAATAAATTGGAGGAAGGGGCTACACACCCAGAAACAAAGGAGAACCAGTACCACTGACAATGAAGCGGGGAGGTGAAGGGATAGGTTGAGCTTAGAAATAAGACAAGGAGGAAGATAGAGCATTCCACACAGGGGCCAGCCTGAGAGGGGCCTCGAACAAGTAGCATTCAGGCTGAGAAGCCATAGGGAGCCATTGGTCATGGTTGCCCTTGAGCCTGAGAGAGCTCCATGGACAGCTCTGAGAGGAGGGCTGGAGAGGAGGCGATGGGAAGCAGGACAAGCTGGTGGTCAGTCTACTGTGAGCCTCAAAGGGCAAGCAGACTCCGTGAACAGCCTGACATTTCCTGAAGCAGTAACAAGGCTGCTCGGCTCTAGCTGGCCTCCCTGCATGTTCTCCAAGGCCCTGGACACCCATCCCAGCTGACCAGGAAGATCTCCCCAATCTCAACCCTTCCCATATGGGCAAGGAGACCTCCCCATTTACCTGAACTGCCAATCCCAACCTTCCTGGTTGCACCTTCTCCAAGGCCCTGGATGGCTTTTGGAAAGCTCATCCCATCTGTCAGCAGTCATTAGAGCTGGCAGGAAGAGTAGGAATGGGCTGGCCCATCCTTAGGACTCTGCCAGCCCAGGCCAGGTCCATGCTCACCGGACAGCGGCTCACCAGACAGCTGCTCCCATCCTGGGAGGGCCAAACACCAGCCCCAAGATCCCCTACCCTCAACTCTGTGACCATGGGAGAGCAATGGGTCAGGAGCAGAGCAGGCATGCCTGACCATGGAAACACAGAGGAGACCCAAGAGTGCCAAGTGTGGAGGACCCAGGAAACCTGGGTGCAAATCCTGCCTGGGCTCCAAGTGTTGCCTGAGTGACCCTGGGCAAATCATTTTCCTTCTGGCCTTCCTCAATTTCCTTTTCTGTAAAATGAGCCCTGAGGTTTCTCTCAGCTTGAGATCTGTGATCCTCTTCTACATGTCCAAGCTATGGCCAAGGCTTGTTATTTCTAGCTTCCCTTCATCTCTCCAATAAGCCACCTCCTCTCCTCTGATCTTGACACAAGGCCTCATCCCATCACACCAGCAATAGTGTGGGGGTGGGGTTGTCTGCCTGCTTCAAGTCTCTTTCTGCTTACATCTATCCGGTGACTCCCTCTCTCAAACTCAATGAATAATTAATCACTAATAAGCAATTATTATTTACAAGTTTACCTCATCTCCCCCACACGCAAAGCTTATTTTAACAACAAAGTTTGTTCAATCATATTGCTCTCAACCAAAATATTTTGAACCATAGTATTTGTAAATTTCTAAACCTGAATTGACTAATAGCACAGGGTTTTTTTTTTGTCCTATTCACTATTTTTCAGTAAGAGTAAAGAAAGTTTTTGTTCTGTTAAAATTAAAATATAATTTAATTTTCACCTGATCCTTATAAAAATGTTTTTATATATTGTTATAACATCTATCTATAAGAACATGTATATCACTTTTAAGTATAGAAATATACATGTATTGGGGGAGAAGGGCTCAACATTTTTACTGACTGAAGTTAACGATTTAAAAGTTTTTGGAGAACACTACTTTAAGCAATAATGAGTCACTGGAGTTTCAGTTGGGGTGGGGAGGGTTTGACAAGGTCAGACCTGTGCTTTAGGAAAATCATTTTGGTGGGTGAGTGGAAGATAGATTAGAGGAGGGAAAGACTTGAGGCAGGCAGATTCCCCACCCACCCACCCAGTAGCTGCTGCCATAGTCCAGAAGTGGTGATGAGGGTCTGCACCAAAGTGGGGACAATGTCAGAGGAGAGAAGGGGCCACAGAGATGAAATAGACAAGAAATACTGAAGAGATAAAATACAGGAGATCCTGTAGAGGTGAAACTGACAAGAGATGTAACAAGGGTGAAATAGACAAGAGATGCTTCAGAGGTGAAACAGACACTATGCCATCTCCTCTCCTCTGACCTTGATACAGGGCCTCATCCCATCAAACAGACAAGAGACACTCCAGAAGTGAAAGAGACGAGATGCTCCAGAGGTGAAATAGCTCAAGAGATGCTCCAGAGATGATGGAGCAAAGGTGAAATAGACAAGAGATGCTGTTCTCCCGTAGGGAATTGGGATCCCATTCAACCAGCATCTGGTCACAGACTGCTTTGTGTAGGGTACTTGGTGGTGCTGGTAGTAGAGACAGAACCAAACCTGATGGAACCTTCCACCCAAACCCTTCCTGACTCTTACCTTCCCTATCATTGCTGAGGCTGCCCCCATCCTTCCAGATCTTCAGACTCCCAAGCCCAGTGTATGTAAGAGGTTTGGGAAACTGTGAGAGGCAAAAGAGGAAAGAGAACCAATGGACAGTGAGGAGGAGATGACCAGAGTCTACAGAGGCCTTACAGAGAGAGACAGGCTGGGGAGGAGAGAGGGAGAAGAGAGGTGAGGAAAGGGGGAGAGAGACAGAGGAAAAGAGAGAGAGAAAGGAGGGAAACAGGGAGGGAGGGAGGGAGAGAGAGAAAAGGGAGAGAACTGGGGAGTGAGGGAGAGAGGAAGAGAGGGATTGAAGGGAGGGAAAGAGGGAGAAAGAGAAATAAATGGGGAGTGAGGGAGAGAGAGATACAGACAGACAGAAAACAGGAAGAGAGGTGGGAAGAGAGGGAAAGACAGGAAGAGAGAGAAACAGAAAAGAGAGGAGGAGAGGGAGAGAAGAGAGGGAGAGAAGTGAGGAGAGATGGAGAGAAGTGAGGAGAGATAGAGAGAAGAGAGGAGAGAGGGAGAGAGAGAGAGAGGGAGAGAGGGAGGGAGGGAGAGAAGGGGGACAAGCTTCCCTGTCTGCCCACAACACTGGCTCCTTGGACTCGGGCCATTAGGGAAGTAAGGCAGGAAGGTACAAGGGGCACAGAGGAGGGTCAGGAGGGCAGAACTGCACCCTGGATAGAGCAGACAACAGTCCTGAAAGACAGCAAAGAATGACGTCCTTGGCATGGGCCATTTCCATTAGGACGGAGGCAGGGATGGGACAAGAAGCTGGGCTCTGCCCTCCCCCAGTGCACAGCAGCCCAGAGATGCTAAGGAGGAACAGTCTTAGGGAAGAACGAAGGCCCCAGGCCCCAGGCATCCCCCAAGGAGCCCAGAACCATCAGATCAGGGCGGTTCCTGAGCACTGCTCACCCAACAGACATTCCTGAGAACCGGTCTTTCCAGACTCTCACTGGTCTCCCTGCTCAGGTAAGTGAGGTGGCCAACAGGAACTGGTTGGATCTCAGCAAGGCAGATTATGGAGTCTGGGGGAGGAGGGCAACCAGCCCTCAAGAGAGCCAACATTGGGCTTGATGGCACTGGCATCAAGTGCACATGGAGCCCAGTGGAGACCCCAAATGGCCAACGTGGGACCCAAAAGTATTGGGATAGGCCAAGATGTGCCAGAGAGGCAGCAGGTCAGAACTCACAGGCAAAGCGTACAACTATAGGGCAAGAAGCTATGGTCATCTAAACATACTGGGCAATGACTGGCACCAACCCTGCTGACTCCAAGCTCCAGACACCCAAAGACAGAAACCAAGGGGTCCCTGTCTGTAGAAGCCTCCATCCTCTGCATGTCGGGGCCTCCATCCTCCTTTGCCTGTGGGAATTTCCATCCTCTACCATCCATGCCATGTCCGTGGCATGTTATTATCATGGCTATCTGTGGCATGGCTATTATCAAGAACAGTAGATTCCATATGTGCATCCATATCTGACCAACAAACAAGCTTCCAGTGGACACCTAGCTGTTGCTAGGGCCCATATCATAGTCACAGGACCTGCCAGCTCAGGCTAAGTCCAAGGTCTACCAACACAGCAAGATCATTTTCCCTTCAAGCACTCCCACCTGAGCCCAAAGGTCTTCCTCAGTCTGGCTGGAGACCTTCTGTCCATGTGGAGGGAGGCCAAAGGAGCCAGTGGCCTGGCTTCCTCCCCAGGGATGAAAGAAGAGGCCACAGGATCCCTTCTCCCTGGCCTGGCTGGGGAAGCTACAGATGGCACAGTAAGGACACCTTTGATGTCACTCCTATGTGTGGCTTCCCTGCAAGTCTCCCCAGCCAGCAGGTGCCCTGGTGATGCTTCTAGTACCGATGACCACAGGCCAGAAATGAGTGGCTGGCAGCCAATGGCCATGGTCAGAGACCTGCAGCTGCCAGGCACATTCAGCAGCTGGCCCAGAGGCGCTGTCTTCAGCTTCCCCTGCTTACAGCAGGGCCCACATTCCCACAGGACTAGTGCAGGCAACAGCCAGGCACCTGCAAGACTCATCTGTTCTTACCAGTCTTTCCCCAAATCCCAGGGAATACTCCATGCTAGGCAGATCTGAGGACGGATAGCCTAGAGAGCATCTGCCCAGAGATTGCCCACATTCACCTTGCCCTATACCCACTCCAGACTCTGAGGACAAATGGGCGAGGGCAGGAAGCCACAGTCTGCGCCACAGTCCCCACTTAGCTGCCTCCTGAGATGCCCCCAATATTCTGGGCTCTGCTCTCATCCTGTGGCCTGAGGGATTTGGGCCAAATCTCAGCTCTGGGGCTCCATAAGAGGTAGGGCTTACTTAGATCCAGTCACCTGGGGCTTCTCTGGCTCTAGACCCTCTAAGCCTCAATAACGGACAGAAAGGTACTTAGGGAGTACCTCCTGTGTACATGGCACCTACAAGCAAAGATGGAGCACCACTCGTGTACCTGGCACTGAGGAGCACTGACAGAATGCCTCCCATGTACCCAGCACTGATGAGCACCAATGGAGCACTTCCCACATACCCAGTGCCAATGGATAAGCACTGACAGAATGCCACCTGTAACACAGAGCCAACAAGCACCAATGGAGTGCCTCCCATATACCCAGTGTTGATGGGCACCAACGGAGCACCTACTGTGTAGCCAGCACTGAGAAGCGCTGACACAGCGCTCCTGCGTACCCAGCACTGACAGACACCAGTGGAGTGCCTCCTGTGTATGTGGCACCAACAAGCACTGATGGAATGCCTCCCACGTACCCAGTGTTGATGAGCACTGGTGGAGCACCTCCTGTGTACCCAGCACTGATGAGTGCCAACAGCTCTCCTCTCACTGCCTTCTCCCCAAACTCTGTCCATGCTTGTGCTGCCTTTTGACTGGGGTCACAGGGCAACCTGAGTTTGCAAGTGCTTTCTAAGGAGCTGAGTCCAGGGGACCATTTCTTTACACCCCACAAGTGCTCAAAGGTGCAGCCTCAGTGGCTTTCTCTGTCTGTAGGCTAGCCCAATAACTTCTGCCCTTGCATGCTGAGTCTAGCCTTGTCTGACTGCCCAAGGCTCTTCCTTGAAGATAGTTCTTAACAAGTTCATCTTTGCCATCAGGGACAACACACATCATTGGCGAGTCATTTTCAGGGACCCTGGCTGCCATGTGAGATCCCAGTCTGTCATAAGCAGCCATGGCCACTACCTATTGGCACAGAGGATCCTTGTACAGTGAGGTAACTACAGAACATGCAGACTCTGACTTCTTCAAGCAGGATTCTACCAGGAAGGCCTTGTGGTAACATTTAGAGGAGGGGAAGCCCCATGACAAGCATTCCCATCCCTCCTGCCCTTCCCCCTCCAATGGAGGGCTGTGCACTTGTGTCTAAGGAAGTCACATGCCTGGATTTCCTTGTGTTTTTGAGGGGTATTCTTGAGTGATCACATTATGCTGGTAATTCCCAGAGCAGTTCCTTGGGGACATGCCTAACTTCATGCCCACATGATTTTCTACAGTCCCCCAATCCACTTCCTCAGAACTTCAGACGCCCACAAACATCTATGAAGCACCTATTGTGTGTGGGGCACTGGGTGTGGGTGAAGTGCATCCTCCTCATTTATCACAGTGGGTCCCTTGAGAATCCTGCTCCAAAATAGTAAAAACAATGAATGCTAACTTAAACCGTGCTGACTATGTGCCATTGCCTACAAGCCATGCCCAACTCAAGAGAGAGCAATCTCTCCAACAATGTAGGTGAAGGAGGACACAGCCACCTCCCCCAAGTAAGTGGCAGAAAGCAGGGTGCAATCCTGGATCACACAGGCCGGGACCATGTGCTTCAAATCTAATGCTGGACCAGAAAAGCAGGAAACCTGCTTATAAAGCAGTCAAGCCAAGCAAACAAATAAAATCTGAGCACAGCATTGAAACTCCCAGAGTGGGAGAGCTTCCCCAAATTTGGGACGCCTGTCTCCCATTATAACTCATTCCCTTTAAGGGTGGGAGTTCTCGCGTAGATCACAATCACTCTGGGGAACATGCCTAACACCTCAGCAGAAGGGGCTCTCTTGTCTAATCTTACACAGATATATTCTTCCCTGGCCCTTTGGCAGCTAAGGCAAAGTCTGGTTTTCTAGAAAAACTGGGGTAGCAAGACAACTAATCATGTGAGAGTGTACCTGGACAGACAGGCAGGTATCAGCAGAGGAAGCTGAGAAAAGAACCGACCTTCTTCCTCCTCTCTGAGACGCCCCCAGATGCCTCCTTCATTGCTTACTCCTTTTGCTCACCAGAAGGTGAGCTGGACCCAACCACATGTCTCCTTCCAGGCCCTGGTCCTGAGATATCTCCTTCCTTTCACACAAATTAGCAAAGTGTGACCTAGCCTGTCTCTCAATGGCTCTGATGAATTCCAAGAAGCATAGAGGCAGCTGAGGATGCCCCCGTGAAGAGAGCCTGGGTCCAGGAGCCTGCCATGCAACCTTTGACAAGTCACATCACTTCATCTACCTACCTCAATCTCTTCTAATGTAGGATGGAGATGATAACAGCACCTACCTCACAGGGTGGCTGTGAGGATCAAAAGAGATATTTGAAAAGCCCTTGGCATAGTGCCCAGCATGGAGTAGGTCCTATAGAAATGCTTATAAAAATTTGAAAAAAAATAATTGGGCCAGTTGTGATGGCAAGCAAAATAGGATCTTTGGCTATTTTTGTTTTAGTATAATCAAGTGCCTCTGATTACCAATCAAGAGCCTTTACAAAGAGTATAGAAACAAGAGTTTCTTTACCTAGAAACAGTATATATATATATATATACACATATATATATATGTATTTGTATTGTTAATTATTTTAATGTGATTGAAGATCTGGAGAGTTTGATTAGGGAAGATTTGTGGGAAGGTCTAAGCCTTTTATTAAAGAGGGACTGGGTCTCAAGGGTTGTGAGGCCCTCTGACTCTAAAAAAGGTATAAATACTCTGAGTTGAAGTTCTACTTTGGGGCATACGGGAAATGTCTGTTTGGCCAGATGAGGACTCTGGGAAGCTGCCCAGCTTAGAAAACCCAGAAGTCAGTGCTTCCCTCTCTGGTGACTGTGGTCACACAGTTGGGGTTCAACTGTCTGTTGAATTCAGGCAGAGGAAGTCATGTCTGTTGATCTTTGATTTTTCTGTATTTCTTTGAAGTTCAGGGTGCTGACTCCCTTGAACGAGGTGAATGATATATGTGCTTGGTTAAAGGAATGATACTTGTACTTGATTAAAGAGATTGTTAACCCCTCAAAAGTTGCTTTCCTTTTATGAATCCAGATCTATCCCTGCTATCACAGGGCCCCCTGTGTATGTTGGGGTGCTTACTGATACACCAGTCAATGAGTGTTCTCCACTCACAAAGGTAATTTCTTTTAAGTGCTTGCATGTTAATCTATGAGACTGGACCTTTACATTCATTGCACCAGGGACATAGTAAAGGTTAATGTTTGTTGACAGAGTGCCTGACTGGGTCTTAGTCCAAAGGTCCTCCACCTATGGGATGTCACCCAGATAGGTCCAGGCTCCCAGGCTGGCTCACTCGGGGGACTTCTTGCCACCCCCCACCCCACCGCCCCCAGGCCAGGACCTGGACAAGTTACTCTGGGACAGGGGAAGAGGAAGGGCCTTTCAGAAGATAGTGTCTCAGGAAGGCTCAGAAGAACACGCATGTAAAATCATCCTTCAGACTTTGCCTCCCATCTCCACTGTGAACATGGAGGCGGAAAAGGGCCTCCTCCCACACGCGGTTGCCAAGGGAAGCTTTGGCGAGACTGTCAGACACCCAGCTTTTCTCTAAGAAACGTGGAGATGCCAGCCAAGGTCGAGGGAAAGCCCCTTGCTGCCCCCGAGTGCCCAGCCTCCATCCTGACACACAGTAGGCCATTAATAAATGCTTGTTGGCCTGGGAGAGGCAGGCTGGCCCTCACACTGGACCTGATGCACCTGGCTTGTGGCATCTCCTGCCCTCTCCCCAACTAGACAGTGGCTTGAAAAGTGCTTTGAGATCTCAAGCTGGAAGCCTCCAGAGAAATCCCAGCACATTTTCCAGTCTGTGTTTTTCCTTCACTTACTTCCAAATTCCTACTGAGTACACAGAGGGTGGCAGCGCCCATCCCCCCACCCCCACCCCAGCCATCTCCACCACCTTCAGGAAGGTCCCCAGGAAGAAAGGCTTAATCTTGGAGAGGCTGTAGAAGGTGGGGCAGGGGACAGAATTCCAAGGGTCCCAAGGGAGGGAGGGAAAGGGTCACTGGGTTGGGGGCAGGGGCAGCAGATGTCCCCAGGCTGAGGGAAGGGCAGCAGACAAGCCCATCCAGACCAGCAGCCTGAAGCTTTTACCCCCTAGGTAATGCATGTGGACATGAGAACAGGGGAAACATGGTGGTTGCCTGTGAAGCGCTCTATTTCCTGCCAAGGAGGAAGCCCACCATACACATAGGAAGGACAGGGAGCTTGGGGAGGAGGCCCCGGGGGGAGATAAGAGCTTGGGGAGGAGGCCCAGGGAGGAGATAGGTAGAAGGGGTGGCTGGGGAGGGCCTGCCAACTCCGGGAAGGACAGGGTACCATCCCAGCTTTGGAGTCGGGTCACTCCTCAGCAGCTGGTTCTCACCCTGGCCTGTTTGCTGGGAGGGTGGCAGGGTTGACTATGCCAGTCGGCCCACCTCCTGACAGAGAGGCCAGGCCTGGGGTCAGGCCATTTCTCTTCCCGGATAAATCCACCCCAGGTCCCCCATTACATGGACCTGTCATGCATTTGTGCAGGGGAGGGCAAGAATCAGGAGCCAGCCTCCTCTGCCAGTATGGCACAAGGGCACCACCTGTAGGTGCCAACACATGCCCCCAGCCATACAAGAGCAATCTCCAAGAGTCTCCTGAGTCCTAAGACTCTAAGGTGGGTGTAGAACCACCCAAGGGTGCCCATTGGCAGACATCATACAGAAGAAAGGGGGTGACCTCCCACCCCTGGGTGCTCAGGGTCAGAAAAGGTTTCAGGATGGGGACAACCCCTGAGCTGAGCCCTGGAAGCCAAGATGAGAAGGGGCCAAAAGAATGCCTAGAAGTGGGAGATAAGGGAAGGGCTGGGCATCATCCAGTTGGACAAGCTTTGGGGGCAGGAAGGGGAATTTTGGGAAATGTGGCGGGACCCAGACTCCAGTAAACAGGCAACAGCGGGCTTGTCCTCAGGGCAGTGCGGAGCCATGGGGGAGAAATGCTCTCTAGGTGAAAGATGGGTCAGAGAGGATGGTGGTGGCAGTCTTTATGAGAAAACCGTGGGAGAAAGGCTGTGTGCCCTGTGGAAGGCACCTAGAGCAGAGGGCAGGGCTTGACCTCAGCTATGGGGGCAGGTGAAGGTTGGGCTGAGAGAGGGCCACAGGAAGGGGGCAGAATGAGAGGCAACAGGGACAAGAGGTGAGGCCATGGCAACTAATCCATTGTTGGGGTCGGTCCCTGCCTGGTCAAGGACGTGCGGATGGCAGCGGGGCCACCTTCACAAATGGGCCCCACCCAAGTCAGGCACCTACACAAAGAAGAGCTGGGGAGTGAGGAGGGCAGGAGCTGCCTCTTGGATCTCTGAGGCAGGCAGGCAGAGAAGACAGTGCCCACCTACCTGCTGCCCACCCACCTTCCTTGGCAGATCCCCACCCTAGGATGACAGGGCAGGAGCCAGGGGCTAAGGTGACTCATTCTTTACTCACCATTGAGGAGGCCAATCCTACCTGATCACAGGCTGAGCCTGCCACTACAGAGGCTGCCTAATGCCCACTGACTCGCCAAGATAAAGTCGATGGTGCAGGCAGACCTCAGACAGGGGACTACCAACCCCCACAGAGGGCCTGGCTCAGGGCACATGGAAAGAGTCAGCCCCTCTAAAGGTTTTTGTGGGCAGTAAGGAATCCACAACAGGATGAGCACCTAGTCAGGCGTCTACCCCACTCTCCTCAGAATCCAGACCAAGGTCCCTTTAAAGGAAAGTTTAGGGGGGTTAAGTTCCACAGGACTCCCTCCACGGAGCCCTGTGGGCAGCAGATGCCGGAATAGGTGTGGGACATCTCTCCTGTGGACAGCAGGGGGCTGGCTACGCAGGGACCTCCCTCCCACAGGCAGCAGGGTTCTGGTTCCATTCTCCCTTCCCAATCAGCAAGCGTGCGCTGGCTAGTGCAGTGCCCTCTCCAACCCCTTGCTTTGGACGCTTGCCTCTGGGTCAGTTTCCTCAGCTTTCCTTTTCTGAGAATCTCTAAAGGAGGCAGCATGCCTACACACATAGTGCACACACACATAGTGACACTAGGCTGAGACGCGCTCTAGCAGGGGCATTCTGAGAATGTGAGCACTGGTGAGCCACCCAGCCCACCATCCAGAGGAGCTGGCTCCACATAGCCATGGATTTTCTGGCTGCCCCCCACCCATGTGGTCGCCTCCCTTCCTTACAGAATCCTTAAACATTATGCCGGGTAGTGGGGGGCGGGGGGGGGCTGCTGAACAACTCAGAGCAGATGCAAGGGGGAATCACAGGGCACAGGCTGCTGGACCAGGAGACAAGAGGTCCTGTGTTCAAATTCAGTCTCAGATGCTAGCTGTATAATGGGGCAAATCACTCCACTTCTGCCTGCCTCAGTTTCTTCCTCTGTAACATGTAACCCTAACCCTCCCAAGGCTGTAAGGCAAAAATGAGAGATGTGTAAAGAGCTTTAGAAACCTCCAAGTTCTGTAATAAAGCTTTTGGCTGTGAGCAGCCCCAGTCAGTGCTACAGCCCCAGCACCTCCTGCCTAGCCACTCCCCCCACTTCTGCGCTCTGCCCCAGACTGGAGGCCGGCCCATGCCCAGGCCAAACCCCAAGCTAAGGCTCGGGGGCCTCAAATCCTCTCCTATAGGGACACAGGAGCTCACCCCCAATCCAGCGTCCCTGTCACACAGGGCTCCCACCACCTTCTGGAGCAGCCCTGTGCCATGGCCCCAAGCTGTCCAAGGGCCTGACTCTCCCCAGATTGTGCATGCCGGGAAGGATGGGAGACCGCTCCCTGGCCTGACAGGCGTTAGCCCAGTCCCAGGTGGGAAAACAGACCCTATAGGAGCATTACAAGGAGGTAGGCAAAGGAGCCCCAGCCCCCCCCCCAATTCTTGCTCTAAACTGGCTGGCCAGATCACCTGACATTCCATCTCCCCCTCCTTTCCCCACAGCCCCTCCCCCCAGACCAGGCTCAGTCTGCACCACACCAAGCCCACCTGGGTCAAACCCAGCTGGGCAAGTCAGGCCAGAGGAGGGGAATGGGTCTGTGCCAGGTAGTCCCAGGGGGCAGAATCAGAGACAGGTTAAGGTGGGTGACCACGGAGGTCCAAGAGGCCTGCCCCAGCACCCCCAAAAAGAGGTTGGCTCACAGCTTGTCAGGAAGGAGGGGTGGTGCCCAGGGGAATTCTCCTCATCCCAAGGGAGGGCAGGGAAGGTCTGGGTCTAGAGACCAGAGGGCAGAAGCCCAGCTTCCTTCCGCTTAGAGATTACAAAGCAGATTCTGCTCCCTGCTGCCCAGAGATAACAGGTCCGGCTCCTAGAGACTGGAGAAGCCTGGCCAAGCTTGCTCCAAGGGAGGGGACAGAACCCAGCTGGGACACACGAGCAGGGCTGGCCTTGGGCAGGAGTCGGCCCTCTACCACCTGTACCAAGCTCCCATCTGCCTCCTGGGATATAAGAAAGGTTCCCACCTGCCCCTCACACATACACCCCCACAGGCCACACACCTCCAGGCATCTTGATGCCATGCCCACCATTACCTCAAAACTCCCTTGTATGCCAAACAGCCACAGTCATGCCAATTCACTCCCTCCCCTCCCCACCCTGCACCACAGCACCCACCTGGGTCTCCAGGGAAAGCGCCATCCTGGGCTCCTCTAGCCCCATCGTCACCCGGCCAGATCTGGCCAGTCCTGCGGACGCCCACAATTGTGGCTTCGGCCACAATCACCTGGCCCGGCCTTGGTCTCTTCTGGGCCTGGGGGGTTGGGGGGCTGCTGCTGTCCAGGGACTGCTGAGAGTTCTGGGAAGGGGAGCGGCGGCCGGGGGCCGTAGGGCTCGGGCCCGAGGAGAAGTCCTCCTCGCTGGACGTGAGGTTTTCATTGGAGCTACAGTCCGGGGTGTAGCCGCCTCCGATGTCCTCGAAGCTCCGGGGGGAGTAGGACCTGCGAGGCCAGGTGAGAGGCTTGTCCTGCTCGCGCCAGGCTGCCGGCCCCCGGCCCTCGTCCCCCATCAGGCTCCCGACGTAGATGCTCTGGTAGGGCTGGTAGTCGCCGGGTGGCTGGGCGCTGATCAGGTTATCCCGCAGGAAGCGGGGGTTCAGCTCGGCGTCCTCATACTCCCCTCCAGGCTCGCAGTAGCCGGCCCGCACTGGGGTGGCGGCCAGCCCGGTGGTGGCCCCCGCGGGGGCCGCGGCAGGTGGCTGCACCGGCTGCAGCGAGGTTTTCTTGCGCTCCTGCTGCATGGCCTGGCTGCCCAGGCAGCTGATCCGGTCCGACACTTCTTTGTCATTGACCTTCACCAGCCCCCGCTCGTGGTGGTACTCCACGTTCACGTAGAAAGGCTTCTCTTCCCCGCAGCTCGCTGGGCCGGAGCGGGCCCTCTCGAAGGTGGACCTGAGAGCCGCCACGCTGGGCGGCTGGTTGCTGCGGGGGGGCGCCCGAGGGTGCTGGGGCGAGCCCTCCGCGTCCTGGGGAGCCCGCGGGACCTTGTCGCGGCCCCCCTTGTGGGCCTGGGGCTCGCTCTGGCCGTCGCCCTGGCCGTCGCCCTGGCTGCCCTCCGGGGGCTCGGGGCCCGGGCAGCCCCAGCGCCGGCGGTCGTAACTCTTCCTCTCTTTGGCCAGGAGGGTCTGCAGGTAGATCATGCGGAATCGCTCCTGGTTCACCTCCAGCTCCAGCCTCCGGATAGATGCCTGGCAACGCTGCAGTTCCTGCTCGATTGCACTCACCGAACCCAGCTCCATGTGAGGAGGTTCGGAGGTCGGGAACTGAGCCCGCCACGCCTCGGCGAAGCCCACGGGGTCCACCATGGCCGCGGGAGCCCCGAGAGCTCTAGGAGAGGAGGAGCACCTGAGAAGGAGGGGGAAGGGGAGCTGGGGCAGGGACCCCGGCAGGCAGGAGGAAGGGCTGGGGCACGCTTAGCTCAGAGGCCCCAGGGAGGGACCCCCAGACCCTGTCCGGGCAGCAGAGGGGGCCAGGCCCCCATGGTCCCGCCAGCCAGCCTCCCGTCTGGACCTTCCCAGGGAACAATGCCCCCGGCCGGGGAGGTGGGGAGGGGGACCTCCCAATGGGGGGAGGGAGATTGTTGGGGGGAGGGGCGACGAGGGAAAGGAACCTAGCTGGGGATGAAGGGGTGGGGCTTCTCCGGAGAAAAGGGAGCAGAGAGGAGGACCTAGAAGTGGGGGAGGGGGGGTTGGTGGGGGGAGGGGAACCTGGCTGGAGGCGGGAGGGAGGGGGTTTCTCCTCCTCCACTTTCTCCTCGCTCAGCCTGGATCTGGATCTGGGTCCCGGTCTGGGTCTGGATCCCTGCCGGCCCTCTCAGCGCCTCCTGGGTCCCGGCCCGGCCCCAACCTCCTTGGCCCAGTTCGGCCCCGCCCGCCTCCAGCGCAGGAAGGGGCGAGGCCACGGTGGGGCGGGGCTCTTAAAGGAGCCGGGATGCTGCTGCGGCCGCGCCTCCCCTCGGCAATCCCTGCCCTTCCCTGGTGCAGATAGCGCCTCCCTCCCCCACACTCGAAGGACAGAAAGACTGAGGCCGTGTTGGAATCCTTCTGAAGACCCTTTCTCTGTAAAGAGGGCTAGGACAGACGCTCAGGGCATCACCAGCTGTGCTCTCCTTAAAGCCTCAGAAGCTTGTACTATTTTCATCCTCTTGGTCACATCCCCCTTGTCTGAGGGGAAATGAAGATTGCACCCCCCTGCCTCCAGCTCCCCGACCGGCCTTGTGGCCCTTTTGGGGTTTCTTGGCAGAGATGCTGGAGAGCTTTACCATTTCCTTCTCTAGCTCAATTTACAGATGAGGAGACTGGGGCAAACAGGTTGAAGTGACTTGTCTGGGGTCATACAGCTGGTGTCTGAGGCTGGATTTGAATTTAGATGATGAATCTTTCTGGCTCCAGGCCCAGCCCTCTATTCACCGCACCACTTAGCTGACCACCTCCAATAGGGCTCCCCCTCCAGGGAAAGGGAGGTGTCCCACAGCTAGCAGCAGCAACCTGGCACCAGAGGAGGCCTGAGAGACACTGGCTCTCTGGTCTGAGACCCACGTTGAATCAGGCTGGGAAGAAAGGGTCCTTGAGCTAGGAAGACCCAAAGCTGGGATCCAAACCCTACACTTGCCTCTGAGCTGTGCTCCAGAGGTCTACACTGTACCCCTCTGCAGGGGGTGAGGATCCTGGGCCACTGAGAAGTAGGGAGGGGGCTGGGAACCTCGAAGCAGCAAGAGCTCAGGAAGCTGGGAGGGGTATGAGAAGGGCAGGAGAATGGGCAATAGCCATCCCCCAAACTGCAAAGCCCCAGGGGCACAGCAGGCAGGAGAACCCCATGGGCAGCGATGGGGGCTGGCTGCCCCTCCTCTTAGCCCAGTCACAGGCCTGGGCCCCTCCACTGGAGCACCCAGCATGTTCCAGGGGCTGCTGGGAAGACAGCCATGGTTCTCTGGACCCCTAAGCAGAGATTCTCAGAGCAGTTAGCTGAGCCATCCAAGTTCATTTCAAAGCCCCGTGGTCAAGAAGGGTACCTGTCCCAGAAACCCCTGCTCCCACCACATGCCTGAAGGACCAGCCCTTCTGTGCTCCAGCATGCCTCCAGGGCTGACCCACCTCTCATTCTTCCTAGACCTGGGATAGGGGAGGAGGTGGTAGGACTTCTCCACTTAGGAAATCACCAAGGCTTTGCTTATTCACGGAATTATTAGGTTTTTCCATCCCTGAAACCAAAATCTGCCCCTGTACCTTCGGGGTTGCCCCAGTAGGTGGCAGGGGTGGGGGAGGGGTACAAACAAGGTCAATCTCCCTCCCCCCACCTCCTGCCCTGCCTAGACCTGTACAAAGGGGCTGTGGATACAGACCCCACCCCCCTTCTCCTCTCCAGGGTAAATATGCCCAGGGGCCTCTGCTCTGTTCTTGGCCCTTGAGTGGATTCCTAACTCTTTCCCTCATCTCAGAGGAGCCAGCACAGCTCTGAAGGACAAAGAGAAGGCAGGAAACCAAGTGAATGGTCAGCGGAGAAGGAGGAGGAGGACTGCTATGGGAAGACTGGGAATAGTCCTGTCAGAGAGCTGGCTGTCCCAGCCCCCATGAGCTCAGGGACCTCTTGGAAGTCACTCAGGCCCCAGGCTCTCCCAGCAAGGACCTAGGCACAGTTCCCTTACCAGTGAAGGACCAGAATATTCATAAACCTTTCTACTTGTTTGTCTTTCCTGGAATAAAACAAAGACTGGTTGAAGCCTAGGCTTCCAACCCAAGCTAGCCATGGAGGCAGAGGGCCCCTCAGCAGACCCCTCCTGGCCAGCATCTCTACCCCACCCACTTTGGACAGTTTGACCATTCAGGTCCCTGAAGGGTGTCTGGGCCCATAGGATCCTGACAAGTTGGACAGCATCTTTATCTGATTAGGCAGTGCCAGATCTGGGGGAAGGGAAGTGCACCAGGAGGCTAAAAGGTCAGCCACCAGCGGACCAGGAGTGGGAACACCCCAAGAACCCCCAGCTCCCCTGCCCAAGTTCCAGAGTGGCCTGGTTCCTTCTTGGCTGTTCCAGGGAGGAGGCTGGGCAGCCGGCTCCAGGCCTCCCTCTGCTGGAAAGAACCCAGCAATGTCATCTTTTCTGTAGCTGGGGACGGGGCCTGAGTCTGGCAAACCAAGCATTGACTCAGCTTGGTACCCAGCAGCCTCCCAAAGGCATTGCTCAGCCATGATGCCCACCAGGGCCAGCAGCAGTCATGGAGATCCTGGCCTGGGGCCTTCCCTTTGGAAGATGCCTGAAGCTGGTACCCGTGTGGCAGATTCACAGCTGGGCATCATTGGGCATCATAGGAGGAGTTGTCTGGCTCTGCTACCCTGGCTGGGGAGAGCCCAGGAAACCCCCACCTCCACCCCCACCATGAGCCTAGAGTGGGCCTGGCCTCAGCTGGGCCAGCGAAGGGATCAATGCTTCCCTTAACCCTCCCCCATCCTTTGTGGGCCAGTCCCCTCCCCTCCTCCAGGCAGGCACAAGTCACATGACCAAGTTCTCTCTCTCTCTCTCTCTCTCTCTCTCTCTCTCTCCCTCCTCTCTCTCTCAAAGGAAAAAGTAGTAGCTCCCTGCCAGCTACCTGCCCTAGCGACATGCAGAGCGGAAAGCAGGGATGAGGCCTAGTCTGCTAGGCCCTGGGATCCATGTCTGGCTGCAGTGCTAGGCAGCTAGGGGCTCCCCCTGACCAGCTACCAGTGCTGCCCAGGCAGCCAAGGCTCTTGGGTCCAGTAGTGGTGCAGAGTCATCCCCTAAGGAGAGCTCTGCCCTGGCAGGGCTGCTGAGGGATGCCCAAGCACCAAGGAGGGCTGGGACAGCTGAGCAGAGTCCACACAGGACCCCAAACCCCTCCCCTTTGGTCGAATGCACTGAAGATGGAGGGCAGCCCTGCCCCCAGGGATTCAAGGCAGTGTTGGCAGCTTCACAGAGAGAGAAGGGAGAAGCTGGACAAGGCAGCTTTGTTTCCAGCAGGGCCAACCCCAGAGAGATGCTTTGGGGGTCTGACTCACAAGGCACTGGCCTGGCACCCAGGAAACTTGGAGTGGGGCCCAGGCTCTGGCTCCAACCTGGGCCTGGCTCTTCCCACTCTGGTTCCCTTTCCTGCTCGATAAAGGAAGTCAAAGAGTAGAAACACTGGCTGCTCCTTCACCCATGTTTCATGGGATGCCTTTCTTCTACCTATGTACCCATCCTGCCTGTGGCTCCCACAGAGTGCTCCCTCCATCACCCCCCCACTCCACCCCCCCCTCCAGCAGAGTGCTCCCTTCATCATCCTCACACACACACTCCATCAGAGTGTTTCCTCTGGCATCTTCTCCTGATTGCTCTAGCAGAATGTTTTGCCAAGGACCTTAATCTCACCTTTTTTTAGGTCATGGATACTTTCCCGAGATATCCCAGTCCAGTTGGTGAACATCTCTTAAGCAGAAACCATGTGCCAAGCACTATACCAAGTAATAGTATAGATATAGATAGTGCCCCTCCAGGGGCACTCTTCAGAATGGATGATGAAAAGCTAGGGTACCTCAGAACCGGGTGACCAAGCCGCCATTGGCCACAGAGACAGGACTCACATTAGTCTCTCTTGGAACTCAAGGTCAGATCTGGGAAACGGAAACTGACTAGAGGCAGATTGAAACTTGGAATCATGAAAAAATGCCTCCAGAACTGAGCCATGTGCCAATGGTACCAACTCCAAGGGAAAAGGAAGTGACTGTCCTTTGCTAATCTCCTAGCAGAGCTACTGCCCCACTAAGCCTCCAAGTGTCTGGGCAACCCTAGCCTCTGGAGAAGAGAGCTGGGGCAGCTAGGTGGTGCAATGGATAGAGCACCAGTGCAGGAGTCAGGATCTAAGTTCAAATCTCACCTCAGATACTTGACACACATTAGCTGTGTGACCTTGGGCAAGTCACTTAACCCCAGGTGCCTCATTCTGGGTCATCTGCAGTCATCCTGATGATGGCTCTGGAGGAGAATGGAGCCTGGTGACCTGCACAGCCCTCCCTCACTCAAAACAAAGTCAAGTGCAAAACAAAGTCAAGTGCAAGTCATGCCAACATTTCTCTGATGGCATGGTCTTCTTTGGTAAGGAAGAATGAACATACATACAGCAAGACAATGAAACATCTCCCATCTCCATGCCTTTGGACAGGCTGTCTCCCATGCCTGGAACACACTCCCCTTTCACCTCTTCTTGTTAGAATAACTTACACCTTTTGGGGCCCAGCTCAACTGCTAGCTGAGGCCTGCCTTGCTCCCTCCAGTTCTTAGGCCCTTCCTCCTCTTCCTGATTTCTTTGCATTCACTCAAATAGAATTAGCAACTCTTTCATTTGGTGGCCAAGCATGCCTGTTCATCCTGGGAGACTCTAGTCTGATCCCTTTCTTAAGCTATCCCAACCCCAGGAGCTGACCATTGCACTCCAAGCCTTCCTCAGTTTCTCCTGGCATTTGGGGGGGTCGGGGAGTACTGTGGCCAGCCCCTGCCATCCCTGGCCCTTTTCACACGGCCAGGCCCTCATCACTTCCAGCCAACATCCCACTGGTGCCTTCTTTGGAGCTGGGCCTGTCCACAGGCACCCTCAGCACGCTTACCTTTCATTCTTCAGAGTCTGGTGGTCTCCAAGTCTCCCTGCCATCCCATCCCATCCCATGCAGAGGGCATCAAAATGGGCCTTCAGTGAGCAGGAAGAGGCTTGGCTTATTCATCTGTACGTATTTTTTACAAGAAGAGTCGCCAGAAGGTGCTGCAGTGGATAGAGCCCCATACTGGAGTAGGGAAGTTTCCATCTTCCTGAGTTCGAATTTGCTCTCAGACACTTACCAGCTGTGTGACTCTGGACAAGTCACTTTACACTGTTACCTCAGTCTCATCAACTGTAAAATGAGCTGGATAAGGAAATGGCAAACCACTCCATTATCATAGCCAGGAAATTCCCATATAGGGGCAAGAAGAGTCCAACATGACTGAAATAACCTAACAACAACCTTTATTAGAAAAGATGGCTTCTGGGGGAGGGAAAAGGAGGGGGCAGTGACAGTGATAGCTTCCAAAAAAGAAGAAAAGGGAGCTGATAAACAGAGAGAACAGAGAGGGGTCATAAGGAGACCCCTTCAAGTCAGGTAGTGTCTGAAGTGCTGCATTCAAGTGCATATTTAGCAAAGGAGATGTGAGCACAGAGATATTTTCTAGAACACTCTGCAGTCCAGTGACCCTGGCCTCTCACTGTTCCTCCCAGCAGTCCTTCCATCCTTCCTCTCTAGCATCCTCCGGGACCAGGAACCCTTTCCTCCTTCTCCCTGACCTGCTGTCCTCCCTGGCTCCCTGCAAGGCCTCCCTTCTGGCCCTCTCTGGATTATCCCCCCAGTCTGCTGGACACAGCTGTGGCCCCTCCCCTCCCCCATTAGATTGGAAGCCACAAGGCCAATACAGCTTCTTTGGTTTGTATATGTGTCGCCAGTATAGTGCCCACACCAGACCAACTCTCTAAAAATGCTTTTTTATTCATTCGTGGTCTCGGGCTTTGCTCCACAGCCTAAAGCTTCTCCATGGTTACCAACCTTTTCCAGAGGCTAAGAGGAGTCTGGTTACAAACTGGATACAATTTGGTTACTTAGTGTCTAGGGAAAATAGGTTTTACCAAGTTTGTAGCAATGTATGGAAAAGGGTTCCTGGAAGGAATCCAATAAAGGTGTCCCTTGCCAACATAGACCTTAAACCTACTACACTCTGAAACTGGGACTGCAAGGGGCCCCTGCCAAGGGCTCCTGGACCCCCTAGCTTTAGAGTGATTATCAAATGTAACTGTTACTGTTTCCCACCCAGCCTGATGTCTTTGTTTCCTTGACCTCATTAAAGGGGCCATGCCCTGGCTACTTCTTAAACAGACCTATTCAATGAACAGGTGTTGCCTCACCCTAAGTGAGTACCTGCAAAGACCTGGCCTACAGGGCCCAAGGTCTCCCAGTGCACCCTGGGTCATCTCCAGTCATCCTGATGAATATCTGGTCACTGGATTCAGATGGCTCTGGAGGAGAGGTGAGTCTGGGGACCTGCACAGCCCTCCCTCACTCAAAACAAAGTCAAGTGCAAGTCATGTCATCATTTCTCTGATGGCATGGTCTTTTTCAGCAACGAAGGATGAACACGAGACTTCCAAGACTGTCCAAAGAAGAAAGTCCAAGGGCCCCTTTGGACAGGGGTGGTTCCTGTGCTGGCTCTGCTCTATCCCAGGGGTGACTGCTTCCCTGTGTCTGTGCTAGGGCCTGATAAAAGCTTCAGAGGAGAGGGTCACAGAGAAGCCAGTTGCTAGGGTGCTTGCAGTCTTGAATGACTGGGCTGAATGCACTTGGGCTCAATGGATGGCAGAGCACTTGGATCTACTGAATCAAACACTTGTCCAGAATCCACAGCAACGATCAGCAGGGAGGGAGCTTTTACTAAGACATATTATTAGAACATAAACTCCTTTAGAGGACAAATGATTTCATTCTTTGTAGTTCTATCCCAAGTACCTGGCACGTAGTAGGCATTTCATTAATACTTGTTGATATAATTTGATTTATACTGAAAAGAGAGGGCAAGTTCTACAGTGTACCTGTGGAGCCAGGGGTCCTATTTCCCCTCCACCCCTGTACCCCTCTGACCCCCCCCACCCCCATCCTCGGGTCCTGGAGAGGGATTGCTATGCCTACTTCAGCCTCAAAAAGTCACTTCTGAGTGTGGTGTAATCACTGAACAAGATCCTCCCTTGAGGCAGCTTCTGGCCAGGGGCAAGCAGGCTCCTCCTGGGGGGCTGGACTCAGCTGCTCTTCTGGCTGTGGTTCAGTCCTGTCTAACTCTTCCTGCCCCCATGTCAGGTTTTCTTGGCAAAGATCATGGAGCAGTTTGCCATTTTCTTCTCCAGCTTATTTTACAGATGAGAAAACAGAAGTAAACAGGGGCAAGTGACTTGCCCAGGGTCACATAGCTAGTGAGTGTCTGAGGCCAGATTTGTACTCAGGAAGATGAATCTTTTTGACTTCAAACCCAGCATTCTAAACACTTTGCCACCTAGTTACTTTAGCTCCCGGCAAACGTTGACATGCATTTCAGTTCATGGGCCTTTGGAAGCCATTCTCTCAGAATTCACAGGGTTGTCTGTTGCTTTGTCTGATGTATCTTCTTTTTTCCTGTTCATTCAGTATTTTATTTACCCCCAGTATCATGTAAATAACAACTTTAAACACTTATTTTTAAAATTTTGAGTTCCAAATTCTCTCCCTTCCTTTCCTTACCCCACCCCACATTGAAAAGGCAAGCAATTCCATATAGGTTTTATATGTGCAGTCATGCAAAATATATCCATAATAAAGACATTGTGGAAAAAAAATATTTTTTTAAAACTCAAGAAAAATAAAGTAAAAAATAAATCAAATCAAATAGAATCTAAAATGGGAAAAACAAAAAACCAATCTGGATTCAGACTCCATCGAGTCTTTCTCTGGGAATGGAGAGCGTTTTCTGTACTTAAGTCCTTCAGAGTTGTCATGGGTCGTTGTATTGCTGAGAATAGCTATGTCATTCACAGCTGATCATCTTACAATATTGGCATGCCCACATCAGAAAAGGTGCTGTGCCCTGTGAGCAAAGTAGAATTGACACAGCACAAAGGAAATGTAGGATGTGTAAATTTGGGGTAATTACCCCAAATGTTCACAGGGACTATCTCTGCCCAATCTGTGGTAGAGCATTCCTAGTTCATTTTGGTCTGATCAGCCACAGTTGGACACACTGAAACTTGAGTTTGTCAGGGTGATGTCATTTTGATCCTTTTTGAGAACAAAGGACATCAACCAACCATTTTGCACCTAGTACCTTTCACTTTGCATCGACCCATGGAAGTCTCTCTAGGTTTCAAAAAATTTTCCTTTGCACAGTTACTGTTATTAACAGTATTTCCCTCCATCCTATTCCCCCTGACCTCATTCATTCTATTTTCTCTCTTTCTTTTCTCCTTTGTCCCTCAAAAGTACTTCCCTTCTGACAACCCCATCCCACAACCTTCTCTCCCTTCTATTACTCTCACATCTCTTATCCTCTTCCCTTTCTATTTTCCTGTAGAGTAAGCTAGATTTCTATACCCCACTGCCTATGAATCTTATTTCCCTGTTACATGGGAAAAATTTTTTTAACATTCATTTTTAAAACATTGTGTTCCCAATTCTCTCTCTTCCTCCCTCCCCACCCAGCCTCATGGAGAAAGCAAGCAATTTATACATGTGTAGTCATGCAAAACATTCCCATAATAGTTGTGAAAGACTAATTAGTTTTCCCTCCATCCTATCCCCCTCCCCATTTATTCTATTTTCTCCTTTGACTCAGTCCCTCCTCAAAAATGTTTGCTTCTGATTACCCCCATTCCAATATGCCCTCCCTTCTGTCATTCCCCTTCCCCCTTACTTTACTGTAGGGTAAGATAGATTTCCATACCCAATTGAGTGTGTATATTATTCCCTCCTTAAGCCAAATCCAATGAGAGTAAGGTTCACTCATTCCCTCTCACCTCCTCCCCTTCCCCTTCACTATAAAAGAGTTTTCTTGCCTCTTTTATGTGAGATGATTTACCCTACTCTACCTCTCCCTTTCTCCTTCTCCCAATTCATTCCTCTCTCACCCCTTAATTTTATTTTTTAGATATCATCCCTTCATATTCAACTTACCCCATGCCCTCTGTCTATATATTCCCTCCAACGACCTCGACGTAAAAGGTCTCATGAGTTACAAATATCATCTTTCAATGTAGGAACATAAAGAGTTCAACTCTAATATGTCTCTTATGATTTCTCTTTCTTGTTTACGTTTTCATGTTTCTCTTGATGCTTGCACTTGAAATCAGTTTTTCTATTTAGCACTGTTTTTTTCTTAAGAATGCATTGAATTGCTCTACATCATTGAATATCGATTTTCCCCCTCATTGGTTACACTCAGTTTTACTGGGTAGGTCATTCTTGGTTTTAATCCTAGTTTTTTTTACTTCGGAATATCATATTCCAAATCTCCAAGTTGCTAAATCTTGGGCTACCCTGATTGTGTTTCTACAATATTTGAATTATTTCTTTCTGGCTGCTTACAATATTTTCTCCTTGACCTGGAAACTTTGAAATTTGGACATAATATTCCTGGGAGTTTTCTTTTGGGATCTCTTTCAGGAGGTGATTGGTGAATTCTTTCCATTTCTATTTTACCCTCTGGTTCTAGAATATCAGGACATTTTTCCTTGATAATTTCTTGAAAGGTGATGTCTCAGCTCTTTTTTTGATCATAACTTTCCAGATAATCCAATAATCTTTAAATTCTCTCTCCTTCATCTACTTTCCAGGTCAGTTGTTTTTTCCAATGAGATATTTCACATTGTCTTCTATTTTTTCATTCTTTTGGTTTTGTTTTATAATTTCTTGATTTCTCATAAAGTCATTTGCTTCTATTTGCTCTATTTTAATTTGAAGGAATTGTTTTCTTCAGTGAGCTTTTGGACCTCCTTTTCCATTTGACCAATCCAGCTTTTTAAGGCATTCTTTCCCTCATTGTTCACATCTGCCCAATGTATCAGGGGAAGTCTTCACATGCTCAAGGTAGATACCCCCTAACTCACCAATGACATTGGAATGCTCAATGTGGTTTGGCCTATCTGCTGAAATCGTTTACCAGGGTAAACCCTGCACATGCTGCATATACTGCAACTTCTTAGAGCCACATGTGAGGGGAACAGGTAGACACCAAATGTGGAAAGTAGCCCTGAAAAGGGCTTGGCAACCATTACACCAAAAGTATTGGTCGTCCCTGAACACACCCTAACCTTAATAATTAACATCAAGAAAACACAGGTGCTCCATCAGCCACCACCACACCATCCATACATGGAACCATCATTTACAACACATGGGGATGTTTTGAATGCTATGGATAAGTTCACTTACTTTGGTAGTCTACTTTCCAGGGATGTACACATTGACAATGAGGCTGACACACACATTGCCAGAGCTAGCTGAGTGTTTGGGAGGCTCTGAAGAAAAGTGTGGGAGAGAAGAGGTATTAGACTGACTACCAAACTGAAGGTCTATAGAGCTGTTGTGCTGATCTCATTGTTGAATGCCTGTGAAACATGGACAGTCTGCCAGCACTATGCCAGGAAACTGAATCACTTCCATTTGAACTGTCTTAGGAAGATTCTGAAGATCACCTGGCAGGATAAGGTACCAGACACTGAAGTCCTTGCTTGAGCTGAACTGACAAGCATTCAAACTATGCTTCAGAGAGCACAACTCTGATGGGCTGGCCACATTGTTCAAATGCAAAATGTATACTTGCCAAAAAGACTATTTTATGGAGAACTCTCATGGGGCAAGTGATCATATGGTGGCCAGAAGAAGTGATACAAGGACACTCTCAAGGTCTCTCTCAAGAACTTTGGATTTGATGTGCAAAATGGGAGACACTGGCCCAAGACTGCTCAGCATGACATGCCTACATCAGAAAGGGTGCTGTTCTCTATGAACAAAGCAGAATTGAGATAGCACAAAATAAATGTAGGATAAGAAAATTTGGAGTAACCACCCCAAGTGTTCACTGTGCTCAACCTGTGGTAGAGCATTCCAAGCTCAGCTTGTATTGGTCTGATCAGTTACAGTTGGACACACTGAAACTTCACTTTATCATGGTGATGTCATTTGGTCCTCTTCAAGAATGAAGGACAGTGGGGGAGGCGGAGCCAAGATGGTGGAATACAAAGATGCACATACTCTAGCTCTTCCCCCACAGCCCATAAAATACCTGTAAAGAAATACTCTCAACAAATTCTGGAGCAGCAGAAGCCGCAGAACAATGGAGGGGAGGAAATTTCCAGCCCAGGGTGACTTGGAAGGCCTACTGGAAAGGTCTGCCCCACCACACTCAGAGTAGAGCACAGTCCAGGCTTGTCCGAGCAGCATCAGGAGGAGCAGGATCGCAGCAGATTTAGGGGATGAAATCCCTGGCAGCAGTGGCAGTTAGCAGATCCCTTAACTCACAGGCTCCAAATGTCAGTGAGAGGGATTTTTCAACTACAGGGAGAAGGGAGAGGAGTCCTCCGTAGCCCAGGCCCCAAGTGTTCCCAGCTGCAGCAACAGCAGCAGCAGGCAGTGACAGTGGCCACAGCACAGCAGTAGGTGTCCATTGCTCCATTGTTGGAGCATGTAGTTAAAGCCTCTGGGGAAATTGAGCAGCTGATCTGAACCTGTCCTGAGTGTCAATCCTGTTCCCACCTAAAGCTCCTGGGGGAATTGAGCAATTGATCTTAATCTCAGCCAGGAGCCAGGTCAGGGAGTAAACTCCTCTCCCTTGATTGTGCCACCTTGGAGAAACTGTGATCTTACAGGTCCCTGCAGTATACGTTACTCTTGACAAAGGACCCAAAAAGTCAAGTAACTGGTTGAGAAAATGTCCAAAAAAGGGGAAAAAAATAAGACTATGGAAGATTACTTTCTTGGTGAACAGGAACTCTCTTCCATACTTTCAGATGAGGAAGAACAATCTTTATCATCAGGGGAAGACATAAAAGTCAAGGCTTCTGCATCCAAAACCTCCAAAATAAATATGCAATGGTCCTAGGCCATGGAAGAGCTCAAAAAGGATTTTGAAAACCAGGTAAGAGAGGTGGAGGGAAAATTGGGAAGAGAAATGAGAGAGATGCAAGAAAATCATGAAAAGTGAGTCAACAGCTTGCTAAAGAAGACCCAAAAAATGCTGAAGAAAACAACACCTTTAAAAATAGAGTAATTCAATTGGCAAAAGAGGCCCAAAAAGCCAATGAGGAGAGGAATGCTTTAGAAAGAAGAATTAGCCAAATGGAAAAAAGAGGTTCAAAAGCTCATTGAAGGAAATAGTTCTTTAAACATTAGAATGGAACAGATGGAAGCTAATGACATTATGATAAACCAAGAAATTAAAAAACAAAACCAAAAGAATGAAAAAATGGAAGATTATGTGAAATATCTCATTAGAAAAACAACTGGAGGCGGAGCCAAGATGGCGGAGTAGAAAGACTCACCTATGCTAGGTCCGAACCCACAGCCCATAGATTTCCAGTAAAAAGAACTCCTGACAAATTCTGGAACAGTGGAAGCCACGCAGCAACACAGTGAAGGAGATTTCCGTTGCAGAGAGCCCTGAAGAACCGACCACAAAGGTACCCCGGGTGGGAGCGGAGTCCTGTCCTGCCGAGCGCTCCCCTCCCCCGCCCGGGCCACGCGGCACTGAGAGGAGCCAGCAGACCCAAGCAGGAGTCGGGGACCTGAATCTCCGGGCGGCCACGAAGGTCCCACCACCCACAGACTCACAGGT
>CM053773.1:251373195-251416261 GCA_028658325.1 Potorous gilbertii
AAAGTTAAATAAATTTATTTAGAAAGAAAAAAAAAAAAAAGAAAAAGAAAAACAACTGACCTGGAAAATAGATCCAGGAGAGACAATTTAAAAATTATGGGACTACCTGAAAGCTATGATCAAAAAAAAAAAGAGCCTAGACATCATCTTTCATTAAATTATCAAGGAAAACTGTCCTGATATTCTAGAACTAGAAGGCAAAATAAATATTGAAAGAATCCACTGATCACCTCCTGAAAGAGATTCAAAAAGTGAAACTCCTAGGAATATTGTACCCAAATTCCAGAGTTCCCAGGTCAAGGAGAAAATATTTCAAGTGGCTAGAAAGAACCAATTCAAGTATTGTGGTAATACAATCAGGGTAACACAAGACCTAGCAGCTTCTACATTAAGGGATTGAAGAGTGTGGAATATGATATTCCAGAAGTCAAAGGAGCTAGGATTAAAACCAAGAATCACCTACCCAGCAAAACTGAGTATAATACTTCAGGGGAAAATATGATCATTTTATGAAATAGAGAATTTTCAAGCATTCTTGATGAAAAGACCAGAGCTGAAAAGAAAATTTGAGTTTCAAACACAAGAATCAAAAGAAGCATGAAAAGGTAAACAGGAAAGAGAAATCACAAGGAACTAACTAAAGCTGAACTCTTTACATTTCTAAATGGAAAGATAATATTTGTAACTCTTGAAACTTTTCTCAGTATCTGGGTAGTTGGAGGAATTATTCATACACACACACACACACACACACACACACACACAGAGTGAGAGAGAGCGAGATTGAGAGAGAGATCACAGGGTGAGTTGAATAGAAAAGGATCATATCTAAAAAAATAAAATTAAGGAATGAGAGAGGAAGATATTGGGAGGTGAAAGGGAGAATTGGAATGGAGCAAAATATCTGTCATAGAAGAGGCAAGAAAAAGCTTTTCCAATGGAGGGGAAAAGCAGGGAGGTGAGAGGGAAAAAGTGAAGCTTACTCTCATCACATTTGGCTGAAGGAAGAAATAACATGCACACTCAATTTGGTATGAAAATCTATCTTACACTATAGGAAAGTAGGGGAGAAGGGGATAAGCAGGGTGGGGGGGATGATGGAAAGGAGGGCAATGGGAGGAGGGAGCAATTAGAAGTAAACACTCTTGGGGAGGAACAAGATCAAAAGAGAGAATAGAATAAATGAGAGGCAGAACAGGATGGAGGGAAATATAGTTAGTCTTAAGACAACATGACTGTTATGGAAGTCATTTGGAAAACTACACATATATAGCCTATATTAAATTGTTTGCCTTCTCAGTAGGGATGTGTGGGGAGGGAGGAAGGAGGAGAAGTTGGAACTCAAAGTTTTAGGAACAAATGTTGAGAATTGTTTTTACATATTACTGGGAAATAAGAAATACATGTAATGAGGTATAGAAATTTATCTTGCCCTACAGGACAAGAAAGAAGACAGGGATAAGAGAAGGGAGGGGTGTTAGAAGGGAGGGCACATTGGTGGAAGGGGCAATCAGAATGCACAGCATTTTGGGGGGAAGGGGGAGATGGGCAAAAAATTTAGAACTCAATATTTTGTGGAAATAAAGTTTAAAACAAATTTTAAAAAAAGAATGAGGGACAACAACCAACAAATCTCCCCATTTACTTTTTGGACCTCTTTTTCCATTTGGTCTACTCTACTTTTTAAGGTGTTATTTCCTTCGATATTTCTTGGGGCCCCCTTTACCAAGCTGTTGACTTGTTTTTCATGATTTTCTTGTGTCCCTCTCATTTCTCTTTCCAATTTTCCCTCTACTTCCCTTAACTGATTTTCAAAATCCTTTTAGAACTCTTCCATAACCAATTCATATTTTTCTTTGAGGATTTGGATGCTGAACCACAAGCACTCCTTTCTGCCATGGAACTGTGAGGAGGGCTCCCTCTCCACTGCTGCCACAAACTCTGCTATGCTAGTGCTCCTTCTCAGCCAGAGACTACCACCCAAGACTATGACCCCTATCCAAGTCTGGACAAAGCAACAGAGTCCTGTCTCAGTGCCAGTAAAGAGATCCCTATAATCTCCTTCTGACCAGTTGCTCAATCCCCTTACTGTCTATGGGCTGTTAAGCCCCGAGGCTGGACTGCTCTCTTCTCTCACCTAGGAATGACAGGCCTTTCCCACTGACCTTCTCAATTGTCTTTGGTGTTTGTGGATTGAGAAGTCTGGATGCCATTACAGCTGCCAGTGAGGCCTGATGCCTGCTGAACCCACTCTGTGCTGGTGCATTTTGCACTGGACTGAATTCCTCTCTCAGTCTGGTGCGACAGACCTTTCCTCTTGACTATTCAGGTTGTCTTGAGCAGGGGATTTGTTTCATTCTGCCATTTTGTGGGTTCCGCTGCTCTAGAATTTGTTTAGAGTCATTTTTACAGGTATTTGAAGGAGTTTGGGGGAGAGTTCAGGTGAGTCACTGACCTAAATCCCTGTCTTTATTGTGTCACCTTGTGTCCACTCCTGTGATGTATCTTCTATAGTCCTATACCCCAAAGCAGGAAAGGATGAAACACTAACTTAAGGGAAAACAGCAGTTCCAGAGAAACCTGGCCTCATGGTACCTAGCTCTAGACAGGAAGAAAAAGGTGCCATGATCCATGATTGGACAAACATATCTCTCTCCTTTCCCATATCCCTCCCTCCCCCCCCTTTCTCTTTCTCCCCTGTCTCTCTCTCCACCCTCACCCTGGCTTACAGTATTCCTTCCTCTCTTACTATCATTCAGAGATCTCACTCTGTAGCCGGAAGACTTTTCTTCATCATGTAGACAAGGAACCATCACAGATTTCCTGTGCATGCTCTGAACCTTTGTGCTCTGAATGCAGGACCCCTCCTTTACCTGGAATTCTGCACTCCCACAAGCAATTTCCCTAAAGTCCTGGGTTCATGTGCATTTAGAACAAGGGTTATAGCTTTGGCAGTGGGCAGAGCTGAGTGTGTTCCTGGTGTGGGGTAGCCCTTATTGGCCAGTCTACCCCTAACCCCCAACACACACACAACTATGCAACTAGGTGATGTAGTGAATGGAGCTCTAGTTAGGAAGACTTGAGTTCAAATCCAACATAGAACCTTCTGGACTGTGTGACCCTGGGCAAGTCACTTGGTCTGTACCTGCCATTAGTTTCTTTGTCTATAAAATGGAGATTCTAAGAGCACTCATCTCCCAGGATTGTTGTGAGGATGAAATGAGAAAATCTTTGTAAAAAGCACTGAACCCTGAGATATGTAGTTAACATCTGTTTTCTCCCTTACCCCCTACCCCCCACATTGTTTATTTTGCTTTCATTGTAGTACAAATCTCTGGGTGAATAACTGGGTTTTTCTGGTCAAAGTAGGGAGAGAAACCAACATCGTGTGGGATAAGAGCCCAAGCCCAGCTCCTTCTGAATGTTATGGCACTGAAACATGCCCTTGGAGACAAGGCTTTGGACAGATGCTGGCCCAAGTGTGCATTTTATACCATCAATGGTGATTTTAATTGAGGTTCCTCTGCCTCTATTCCAGAATGGCTAGAACTTTTGAAACAAAGACAGGAGGCCTCCACTCCTGGAAGGATATTGTAGCACATGACTTCTTTGGGGTGGATTCCCTCTCACCTTCTGGTCCCATGATGTTGACTGGGGCATTGGACATAGCAACACAATAGGATGGTGATTTCAAGTGCCACCTGGTGGCCAATCCTGGATCAACCTGGTGCCTATGGGACAGACTAGGATGGATGAGGGCTCTCTAGGGCCCTTTAGGTGTCCGAGGGAGAAAGTGGCATGCTTGGACCTGTGTGGTAGGAGCATGATTTGGGCAGCTCTGGGAGACTGAAGGAGTCAGGGAACCCAACACTACCTGTACAGCAGAAGTCAGGGGGTGGGGTGGGAGGTGACCAGGCAATGATGTTTGGTAGCAATCTGCTCATAGAGGAGAGAACAGGAATTGAAGATGGAAAGTCTGGGAGTTGAAACAACTGGAGATAATAGCCAGAGACTGCAGAGAGAGGGAGGAGAGTCAGAGAACTAAAGGTTCCTATCTGGGTGACCAGGAGGCCACGGTGGTGCCCATGATGGATGAGATGATTGGTGGAGCTGGGGTGAGGCCAATCAGTCTGACTCCCTCCTGCAAATGCCCTCAAGGTGCCCTGACTTTGCTCCAAAGCCTTTCTTGACTCCACTTTTGGGGAGCCTGAGTTCCTACTGCCAAACATATCCCTCAATGATGAGCCACAGCACTCTGATTTACAGCAACACGCTGGCGGCAGCATTCTCTGCAGCAGAAAACACCAGGAAACAATGTAAGTGTCTGGATAAGATGTTTCAGAATGACCAAGCAAATGGGACCCTTCAATTGGCAATGAGGAATCCAAAGAATTCTAGAGAAAAGAGGAGAGAATGTGAACTGGTGCTAAGGAAGTGAGCTGAGACAGCAGAACAACGGTCACTGGGAATCTGAGGGTGAAAACTGGAAGAAAAACTAAAGGAAAAGGAGGCCTCTGAGACTACGATGGACCAAGCAGCGGGGTAGGAGAGAAGGACCAACAAAAAGCAGTTTCCTCCAAAGTCTGCAGCAGCTGGGGCTGACTCTGTGTATGACCTTGGGCAAGTACAGTGAGCCTTGCAGGGACACAGTTTCCTGAGAGTGCTTTGGCTCCATGATCTCAGAGCTCTTTCTCGTTTTAACCATTCTCCTTATTATGTGTCTACCCTCTCATTCTTTTGTCCTCCCATTCTTTGTTCCAAGGGATTGCTTACTGCATGGGGGGAGGGAAGCTGTATAAGCAAGGACCCTGGCATACACACAGGAGTACCTGTTGTACAGCTTCTTAGATCTGCTTTTCTAAAAGGTATGCAATTTTGGGGGTATCTTCTTTAATTACATTCACCCACAGAGAAAATACAAGTTGAGAAATAAAGACCAACAAACAGGGCCAACTGTCAGACCATAAGCTATATATACATCACAGATCAAGAGACAGATCCAACTGTCTGACCATCACATACAGACATAGCTACCAGAGATGCACCAACATCTGGGTTTTCAAACTTGAGGGGGTCCTTAGTGACTGTTTAGAGTCTCATCTGGCCAAACAAACACATCCAAGGAGCAAGCCCCAAAGTAAGACCTCACCTCAGAGTATTTATACACATTCCAGAGCTGGAGGGCAGGACCCTCTGACCCAGTGCCTCATTAGAAATAAACAAGAGGTACTTGTGGTCTATTAATGGGCAAGGAAGATCTTTAACTCTTCTCCCCACCCACCATTAATCTTATATTAACATAAGGTGGGGAGGGGAGAATTGAGAAATGAAGATGATATAAATCAAAAGATGTGTTAACCTGAAAACTTGGTTAAATAAAAGACATCAGGCTAATAAGCATGCGTTATTATTTAATTAATTCTCTCTTTAACGGTCATAGCGCTATGGAGCCAGGATCAGAACTGGCTGCCTTAGTACAGAAATTGACTGTCTTAAGTATATTTTGCCATGAGAAAGGAGTTCTCTTAGATAAACACGTAGTAAACAAATGGCACCATTTGGGTTTTATGACCCCAGGCTATAGGCATCTTCCTTCCATAGCATGCCTTGTGATTTAAGATAAGGAAAAACAAAGTCCCATCACCCAGATAACAGATCCTGTCCTAGCAGCCCTTTGAAGCTGTGGTATCTTAACAAAGCTGAAGTTACAACCTAAGGCATCTGTGTTTTCTCTTAGCACTAAGATGCCAAAAGGAGAATCTGGTAAAGAAGTCCCATTTGCTTGACACCAAAAGGCATCCTCTAAACAAAGGAGACTATTAGGTCCAAGCTCTTCTTAATTCAAACTTGGGCCCTTATTAAAGTCTAGAATTTATATTAAATATTATCAGATATCATTAAATTTGGGGGGCCTTCATGAATTCAGGATAGAGTAACTGCCCCCAGGATGGCCTTAGGGCAGCAGTCCAAAGAGAATCTGGTGTCCCTGGGGATGGTAAGGAGGACCCATAGAGAGGAGCATCACTGAGGGTGACCTGGGCCCAGGCCCTGGATGCTGTGCCCCCTGGGAGGCTGGGAATGCCTGGGTATTCTCTGCAGAAGTGGTTAGGTGTGAGTGAAAACATACCAGGATGTCTGAGTCCTCAGCAGGCACTAGTTGACTGACTGACAGATGGTAGAAGGAAGGTCCCCAGAGCATCAGAGCTGCCCTGACTCCCAAGGGAATGGAGAGGAATTGGGAGGAGCCGGTGAGAAAAGGACTTGGAAAATCGCAGGAAGCTAGCCTGATGTCGAGATTCAAAGTCAACCCTGAGTCCTACCTTGTCTGAGAGCCAGAATGAGATTGGAATCAGCTCTGGTTCCTGAAAACAACTAGGCTCCTGGGGGGAACCTGGAAACAGCCAGGCACTGTGGCTGAGGAATGTATGCAGGGCACATCACTCCTCTGCCAGACAGCTCTCTGGCTCCTGCCTGGCAGAAACATTTTTATGCATGCCCTGGCAGCCACTCAAGGACTGCGCAGCCTTTGCTCCCTGGAGTGTCCAGGTTCCCCAAGGGCTCTGGGTCCCTGAGTCCCCCAATCCAGTCCTCTTCACCCTCTGGTTCACAGGCCTTCCTGTCACATTCTCTCGTGGCCTCTAAATGGCATGCCCTTTCTCCTCCCTGGCCACACGTACTTCAGTGAGCATCTCTGGGGTGCAATCACCAATGGTGTCTCTTTCTGTATGAAGGTTGCCAGGCTAAACTGTCAGTCTCCTGAGGGCAGGCATCAACCCTTCTCTCATTAGACAGGACACTTTGAGTCTCCTGGAATAAATGTAATCCCCCATTTACAGAGATTCAAATTTACAGAGGGACTCAATAGTGGAAAGGCATGGGAGGACTGCATGCAGATGCTGGAGGTGTAGGGGGGAGGGGGCAGGAGGGGGTAGCCCCAGGGCCCCTCCAGCACCCTGAGGTTGAGCCAGACAAGTTTGTGTCCAGGTATTTCCTTTCTTCCCCCACATCTCATCCAGCATGTACATTGATGCTATCCAGGAAGGGATCGCTGGTAGAGGGATGACCAGAAGATGTCCCATGTGACATCCCATAAACAGGGATGGACTACAGCCAGTCAGAGAACAAATATTTATTAAGGATGGGGTGACTGGCCTGCCCCACCTGGGAGGACCCACCTCCTCCTGACTACAAGCAGCAGCCAAAGTCCACAGCTGTGCCCTTGCCAGCCTCAAGCCAGCCCCGCTCTGTCACTGACTTCTTCCTGGCTCTTCAGGAGGCCCAGCTAGCTCCTGGAAGTGATCAGGTGGTGACAATGTCCTCAGTGACAAAGGTGGAGTGGTACTGGCTCACAAGGTGAGATGCACCTGTAACCTTCTGTGATTATCCCACAGAGCTGGCAAGTCTGGACCAGAGCAACCTTGGCTCTCCAGAAGGTCCTGCCAGTGTCCTGTGCAGAGGAGGCTCCTGTTCTTTCAGGGGCTGACCCAGGTTAGGGCCAGAGCCCCGGCAGCACTCCAGCCTGTTCCCAAAACTAGGGGAGGGACATGTATGCCCTCCCTAGCCTTGACACACAGCAGGGACTCTCCCTGCTAGGAGCTGGGTCCCACCTAGGGGAAAGGCAGCCACCCACTAGAATGGGAAACACGGTCTTCAGATGGGGTAGGCCAGCTCATCACAGCAGGAAATCAGTTTCTTGGAATATGTGTCAGCCTGCTTTGGGCATCAGAGCATGTTGCTTCATCCAGTCTGGCCTGTGCTCTAGGTATGAGTGTGTTCTTGGGGCTGCCTGGGTCCCAGGGACCTTGAAACCTTCCCCTCAGAGCTGGGGGTCAGGGTGACTTCTAAGCTGTGCCTTGATAGAGGACAAGGCACTTAGCTGTAAGTAGATCAAGGCCCGTGAGTGGCATCCTCCCACACTGGAAGCCCGGCGTCAGGGGAAGACAGAACCCAACAACCAAAAAGGAAGGCGAGGGAGCCTGCACATCAGAGGCCAGAGAATCTGAGGGAATCCTGGTACTAAGAGGTCTTGGTGAAGGGTGCTTAATGAAGAGATAGAGAAGGAAGCAACTATCACAAGGGGGCGTGCGCAGCCAGGCCATCAGCCTTTGACAGGTTAAACGCAGGAGCGCTCGCTGGGTTTCAGGCCAGGTTTGGGGGAGGGTGTCCTGTTCTTCCTCACCATCGGGGGCTCCACTTCCTCCTCCTAAGACTTTCAGGCCTTCCTTTCTCCCCATCTCTAGCCAGGAGGACCCTTTCCAACTCCAGGCTTCCTAGCTCCCGAAGCCCTCATCCCCTTGTCCTATTCCCCTTCTTTGCTTTCTGACCTCACCCCAAACTCCTCCCCCCAGGGGCCTCCTTTGCTCCTAGTTAGGAGCTGAATGAATGAAGCCGGCATGTTAGCCAACCCTGAGGGCCCTCCCCTCCACCCTCTCCTCCTTCCCTTCCATCACTGACAGAGCCAGTCCTTCTCCTAGCCCAGCCCTCTTCAGGTGCACTGAGCCCAGCTCTTCTTTTCTTCCCCAGCAGATTGCAGCCTCCACCAGCCTCCCTCCCTATAAATAGGCTCCTTCCCTTCTGCTTCCCCATGCTCACTTCTCCTCTGTCCTTAAAAAGCCTTCTCTATCCCCACTTCCCACCCCCACAAGCTGCCATCCCATCGCTCTCCTCCAGACCCAGTCACACTCTTTGAAAAGCTGTCTACACTTACTGCCTCCACTTCTTAGCCAATCCCCAGCTTTCCCAGCTGGCCTTTATCAGTCCTCTGACAGCATGTCTCCAAAGTTAACGGTCAGTGATGTCTTCACCACCAGATCTGGGGTCTTTTCTCTAGTCTTGCTGCACCTGGAGACTATCCTCTGATAGTGCATCGTGCTGGGCTCTGCTGGCGTTCACCTCCTCTCTGACTGCCCCTTCTCAGCCTCCTCTGCTAGAGGTTTCTATCACTTGTGAGAGAGAGAGCATCTGATCCCAGGGGTCTGTCCTGAGCCTTCTTCCCCCTCTGCTCTCTCTCTATCCCCCTCTCCTGAATCTCTCCCTCTCTTCTCTCTCCCTTTCTTCTATCCCTCTCTCTCTTTCTCTCTCCATTCCTTTCCTCTCTCCCTCTTTTCTTTTTTCCTTTATCACCATCCACAACCTCATCAGCTCCCTCCCAACTGGCCTCCCTGCCTCAGACCTCTGCCCATGCCCACCGACCATCTACACTGCTGCCCATCTGACTAGGGCCTCCCCTCCTGGTTATCTCCTATGGAGGGGTTCCCTATCACCTCCAGGATCAAATACCAACTTATCTGCTCAGCCCTCCAAGCCTTGACATCCTTTTGGGCACCACTTCCCCTCCCATCCTGTCTGGTCATGCTCCCCTCCACATGCCTTCCCACCACCGCCCCCCAGGCCTGCAAAGCTCTACCTCCTCACTGCTATGTCCTGGATTCCCTCTCTTCCTGGAAGGTGCTGTAGCCTCTCCTGATGCCCAGCCCCTGCTTACCCACTGCCCTGTCCTCCTGTGTGCCTTTACATTTTCATGTACAATAAGCCTGTCCGACCCTTCCGTACGCTTCTCCAGGCACCTGTACATGGAGCCCAAGGGGCTGTCAGCGCAACTACAAGCTGGGATCGGGGTTGTTTTAGCCCTCATACTTATCTCCAGTGCCCAGAACAGCATCTGGCACAGGGTAAGTGTGTAATACGTATGTGGTGAAAATCGAGGCACATGAATGTAATGGACTGCACCCTCAGAAATGGCAAAACGGACAGCCAAGGCAGCATGAGGGGTTAGGGTTAGAACCCAGAGAACAGTTTACTCAACAGTGACTGGCCTGGAGCGGGTCAGTGACTGCAGTGACAACCCAGGATGCCAGGGGCCCCTGCCAGAGAAGGGACAGACACGCAATGCAAGAAGCTCTGCATTGTTCTTGGGGGCAGCTAGAGGGTGCAGTGGAGGGCACGTGGGACCCCAAGGTGGAGGACCAGAGTTCAAATCCAGCTTCCCACACTTCTGACCAGCGAGCTGTGTGACACAGGGCAGGCGGCCTCACCTTTGTGCCTTGGTTTCTTCATCTGTAAAATGGGCAGCACTTACCTCCCAGGGTTGTGATTCTTCAAGGAAACATGTCTCTTTAAGGGGATCTTAAGGGACAAGGTAAACGCCCCCTAGCATTATGACCATCTTTGGATCCAGCCTGTGAGAAAGAATTTGCTTTCACTGACATCGCAGACCTCTCAGGAAAATTTCCTTTTCCCTTTTTGGAGGGCAGCTGGGTGGCACAGTGATTACAGGGCTGGGCCTAGAGTCATGAAGACCAAGTTCAATTCTGGCCTCACACACATGCTAACTGTGTGACTCTGGGCAAGTCATGTCACCTTGTTTGCCTCAGTTTCCTCATCTGTAGAACGGGTGTAACAATGGTGCCAATATCCTAATGAGACAGTAGTTATAAGGTGCTCAGTATAGCGCATGCCTGGCACACAGCAGGCCTACATCAGTGTACTTTGAGATTATTCTGTAGTACCTCAGTGGGGAGAAAGTAGGAGGGAAAAACAATCCAAAGAGAAAATGCTTGTTGATGGATGCTACTTATGTGGACAGCTCAACAAGGCCATGGGACAACCACAGGGACCCAGAAGTACCACAGACATGGAAGGCTTGCCTCCGTGTGAAAGGAGGTCTCCAGTGAAGGGCCCTAGGGATCTGTCTGTGCCAAAGAGACCATGCTCCATCAATGGCAGACAGAAGTCTGGCTGGTAGAAATCACACCCAAAGAAATTTTCACAAGCTAGAATTTGGGGCTGAATCTAAGAAGCTGGAATTTAATAGTGATAAACATGGGTTAAAAAAAAATCAATAGGGACCAGAAAGGCATGGACATGGTTGGAGAGCAGTTTGTCTGAAAAAGATCTAGGGTCTAAGAAGGTTACATGCTCAAGAGCCAAGAGGGGGAATGGGCAGCCAAGAAAGCTAGGACACCCTGGAGTTGCATCACAGGAGGCACAGCTCCCAGGATGCAGAGGGGATAACCCCACCATCTGCTGCCCTGGTCAGGTTTTCTCTGGGACATGGGGGTTAGTTCTGAAGTAAGATGGAGGGTGAGCAGGATGAGGAAGGATCTTCAAATCTGGCTGCAGAAGGCTTAGCGGAAGGAATCAGGGTCCCTCAGTGGGAAGGCTCAGGAGGCACCTGGAGCTGTACATTGTCCCACAGGGAGAAGGGAGGAGGTCCCCCCAGCAAAGGCTGGCTAATAACTCATCCCCGCCAGACCCTGGAAAACAATGAAGAACTTTTACAAGCCCCTATTTTAGGGGGTGAAGCACAGGGCTGAGCCAGAGTCCAAAGCCATGAACAAGAGCACATGCCTGGCTTATAGGTGAGCAAGTCCTACCCTGAACTTCTGTGGAGGGCCCCCAGGGCTGACTGTCCTGGAGGGGAGGGCCCCACCCCCCGGGGCTGATGGTCTAGACCTTGGGAAGGTCTAAGAGCAGATGGATGGGTGGTTGGCAGTCTCTGAAGCTAAGTGGCCCCCAGGGCTGGCCTGGAGTGGTTCCCAGGTTAGACCCAGGCTTTGGTGCAGTCAAGGCCACAGACCTGACCCTGAAGGCAAGGAAGAGGCAGGCTTGGGTCACGGAGCAAAGGGGTGAGGCCTGAGTGTCAAGTCCGGGCACAGGAGGTCTCAGCATGTTGGGGGGCTCACTCTCAAGGGCTACCCCTGAGCTAGGTTGGGGCTCCTCTTCCCCAGGAGGTGCCTTGCTCTGCCCTTCCTCAGCTCCTCAGAGTGTTGAGAGCAAACTTGGGGGCAGGTGGGTCTGGTCATTCACAAACCCAGACTATCCACCAAACAGATGAGGAGACTCAGGTACAGCTCCTGGGAGCTGCCGGCCAGCAAAGAGAGTCCACAGATCCCGAGAACAGATGACACTCTGAAGATGCTCCATCCACCTGCTGCCAACCTGTGCCAAGTCACGGCTCTGCTGAGTTGGGGCATCCCTCCCTAACAGCAGCCAGGGCTGCTGGGGCTGGCACCATCCTGGCTCGAAGCTGAGCTCTCCTCCCTTCCTATAAAGAGAGGAGATAAAGGAATGTAGAGCAAGGGCAAGGCTGGAGGGAAACAGCTTTTGTTGTTCATCCAACCCTTCCTCTATTGTTTACTGCGTGGCCTCAGGCTTGGCTCACAAAGATGAATCCAAACATGGCCCTGGGGGAAGACTTGGCAGACATTTCCATCTGCTCACTAAACCATCATGGGTTGCTCTGAGGGGAAAGATGAAGGTGGCGCTCTGGGGTCCAGAGTGAGTCATGAGTAGCGGGACATGCTGACCAGTCATCCAGGGCCCGTGGCAGCTTGGTCTCTGGTGAATGACTCTGGGGGATCTGCATGGGAGCTCCCCCAGCATGCAGATGGCCCACAGTGTGTGCCTAGGGACAGTCTCAGCTGCTGGACACACCCTGGCACCCCAAAGCAATGGCCTAAAATGCAGGGGGGTCCAATGCAAAGGTTCCCCCCCACAGGGTTCAAGAACCAACTTCACTAGAACAAGAAAGAGGAGGTTCCCCAAAAGAGCTGGGGGTCTTAGTAGACTGCAAGCTCAGGTCAAGAGGATGGTGTGGCCATTGCCTGAGGCAGGGACACACAGTGGAGGCTGCGGCCTCTGAGGGCCCCTCCAACCCCACATTGGGGCACAGCTGACGTGGCAGACACAATCACAACCTGCTAGGAACACAAAGGAACAAACAGGCAGGAGGGAGCGAAGGACTGATCCGTACTGATGTTGATGGAGGCCCCGGCTCCAATCTGGGCATGGCGGCCACTCTTTTTCTCCAGTTCTTGTAGCATGGACTGCTCAAAGGCCAAGGCAGCAACACGGGTGAAAAAAGCCTTCACGTTCTCTCCTGTGGGAGGACGGGAGGTGGTGACCGCCTGAGGGAGACATGCCATCGAGTAGCAGCCTGATGAATTCACACCCACCACCCCACACAGACCGGGCCAGGCCAAGCCACAGATCCTCCCTATTGCTCCCTCTGCACCAGGCAGCATGGACAGATGGGAAAACTGAGGTCCCAAGGGACCAGTGAGTCCTCTCCAAGACCACACAGGCTCTAAGTTGCAGAGATGAGATTGGAACCCAGACCCAGTGACTGAAGAAGTCAGTTTTCACAAAGCTTGGTGCCAGCATCCCCTACCCTCAACCCCATCTCCCCCCAGCACCCCTTGTCTCCTCCCTCAATGTCCATGCTCAGACCCACCTGTTTTGGCAGAAACTGACCAGTATTCAGCCTGCATCTCATTGGCCAAATGGATGGCATCCATCTCTGTTCGCTCACAGGCAGGACCTGACTGGTGGGGAGAGCAGAAGGGGCTGTTTGGTCATGAGCCGCAAACATAGGAGGGGAACTGCAGTGGCTGATGGTGAGGCCCAGGCAGCATGGTCAACCATTTCAGGCCAGCCATGTGGGGCTGCCTGGGGTGTTGGCTGGAGCGCCAACTGGATGCCAGAGGAGCCTGTGGGCTATGCTTGATCTCCATGGGAAAGGCCAGAGAGAGCAGCCACCAGGGTCTGGTCTGGGAAATGAGCTGCTAAGGAGAGGCTGCTTCCAGGTACACAGAGGGAGGAACAAGAGGCTCCCGACTCTGACAGCTGAGGGGAAGGCATCCAGAGGATCCATGTAAGCCAAGGGTGGGTTTAGAGATGGGGCCTCTTGGCCAAGGCCAATGGGCACAGGTTGGGAGTGTTCCTCTGTCCATTCTAAGTAGGCACCGCCAAGATCTCAACCCCCCCACCCTGAGCTTAGTGGTTACTAAGAAGCCCAGTGGGGCCCCATTCAATACTGGGGCAAAGGACCTGGGTTCAAACCTTGGCTCAACTGCTCAGTACTAGTGTGAGCTCAGGCAAGTCCCTTCCCTCTCTGGACCTCAGTCTTCTCCTGTAAAATCAGGCAAGTGGACAAGATAAGGTACCTTTTGCTAAAGCTGAGGATCTGGCTCCCCCTCCTCAGGCTCTAGCTCCTGTCCCCCAGGGCTGTGTGTGTACCAGACTGGGTATGACTTCCCCTGGCATGTATGCCTGGCACAAGCGAGGTGTCCACAGTGCTGGGAGGCTGGCAGGTCTGGTGGCACCCATAGTCCTGGAAGCTTCCTCCTGTCTACAGCCTGAGGCGGGCCTGGCCTTGGAAGGAGTGAAGCAGCTTTGGGATCCTGAGCCTGGGGGGCTGCCCACCAGAGGCCACTGATTGACTGCGTGATCTGCCTGGGCCCCAGACACCACAGATACTGTGCCCAGTCTGTTCCTTCTGCTCCTAGTCCCCCTGCCCTCAGCTCTAGTCACTGCCCAGGCCTCACCAGTAAATCCTTCTTTGTTCCAACCAGGAAAACAAAGCTGGAGCCAGGTTCATTCTCCCTTTGGGCATCTGCCAACCACTGCCTGGTGTATGAGAGAGGAGGACAGACTAAGCTGGGGGGAGGGGAGAGGGAGAGGGAGGGGAGAAGGGGAATGGGAAGACGGAGGGAGGGAATGCAGAGAGGGGGAGAGGGGAAGAGGGAGGGAAGAAAGTCAAGAGGAAGGAGAGAAGGGAGGAGGAGAGGGAGAAAGAAAGAGAGAGTGGGGAGGAAAGGAGGGGAGAGAGGAGTAGGAATCTGAATACTCACCTGGTGTGGTCCAGGGTCTGGATATCTGCTAGGTCAAATGCTGTGATTATAACTGCCCAGGCACAAGAAGGGGGGTTAGAAATGTCCCTGAAGTACCTGCGCAGTGGGCAGAGCCAAGGCCCAGGCCAGAGGGCACTGCAGCCCTGCCTGCCCCTGCCCCACCTGCCCCTCCAGCTGTCTCTGGAATGCCATAGGGCCCACACAGCTGCCTGGCCCCTCACTGGCCTGTGGCCACCCATGCAGGACAGCTGTGCTGGTTGCAGGGAGGAGATGTTCTGGGGGTTGGATGATGGGAATGCCAGGGCCTGGCCTTTGACCTGGGGGTAGGGGTGGGGTGCTCACCCTGGGCTCCCCTATAGTAAGCCGAAGCGATGCACTTGAATTTTTCCTGTCCAGCTGTGTCCCAGCTGTGGGGGGAAAGAGAAGAAAGACCATGGTGGGGTCCCCCACATAGACCAGGGGCCAATCTGGTACTGGATGGGGAGCCCTGGCTTTTCTTGGTTCTGGCATCTGAATTCCTGCCTAACCCTTTATAAGGGTCAGCCCAAAGTCCAGTCATATGCTGGTGATGGTGACAATCTGGTTAGAGGGAGCAACCCACCGAGGACCAGAAGGGACCTCAACCCCCTCCCTCAGTTTAGAGAGAGTCACTTGGGTGCCTGGAGAGAAAAGGATTTGTCCAGGCAGCGGCCAGTTTCACACATAGGTCCTAAGGTGGGCTATCCTCGCCCCAGCCCCAACTCACCCTTCCTCCTCCTACCCCCCCACCCCCACCCCAAGGGCTCTCATTCCATCCACTGCTTCAGGTCTGGGCAATTCTCCAGAAAGCTGCCTTATGCCTTCTCCAGGCTAGGCCATCACTTCTGAGCCCTTGCAGGTAGGGCCTCCTATGCCCAGATTCAGGGGCCTCCTCCCCGCACCTTCTCAGAGACCCAGCATGCCATGGTCAGACAGTCACCACTTCAGGCACTTTCTTCCAGTCACTGATGAGCAGAGATGATCAGTCTGGTGTGAGGGCAGGGACTTCACCTCCCCACCCACCCACCCAGGGCTGTGGCTTCACAGACTCAGGCAGAAGGCACCTGGTCAGGGGGGTCTGACAGTGGCATGGGGGGAAAGCCAGGCCTACAGGGAGGGAGGCAGGGAGGACATGGGACCAGGCAGGAAGAGGGCAGAGGCTCGTGCCTACTTACATCTGGAGGCTGTAGGGGATCCCAGATATCTGGAACCTCTCAATTTCAAAATCAACTCCAATTGTGGCCTTGTAGTCCCGATCAAAAATGTCTTTACAGAACCTACAAAGGAAACATGGCTTCCTGTAAGCTCAGGAAGGAGGGTTCATCCTCCTCCCACTGGAATCTGGTCTGCTGAGCCTTGTGCCAATGGTAGCCAGGGCATGGAGGTGGGCCTCACCAGGCCTGATTATTTTTCTCCACACCTTCTGCCTCCCCCAACTCCTGGGGCCAAGGTGGGTCCCTCCTCCCCAGAACAGCCCCAAGACTAGACATACCCATTATGTTCCCCCAGTCCTGTCTTGTATTAGAGTGCCCTTTTCTGGATACTGTCCTGACACAGGATGCCATGGAGATGGCTCCTGCCCCTTCCCTGCCCCGCTTAACAGAGCCTAAGAGCCTGCAGATTCTCCTACCTGCTGTACCCCATTGCTGAACTCTACTGAGCTTGAGGGCTGCTCAGCCCCCTAGAAACCCCCCAGATCTCTTCCAGAAACATGGTAGTTTGATCACACTTCCCCATCTGGTCCCTGTGAAATTGGTTGACTGAACTGCAAGACCATGGGGGCAGCAGGGCAGGAGTGGAGGGCACTGCCCAGTCCAACTGGTCAGCTATAAAGATCAGGTCAATGAGGAGAACCAGGGCTAGGGCAAGGACCATGGACAGAGGCTGAAGAGAAGGATGGGCCTCAGAGGATGGGGAGAAGTAAGGACGAAAGAGCCCGCCCCAGCGCCCTGGGACAGAGTAAGAAGGACCTTGAGTCTGAGTGACAAGAAGACCCGAGGGAGACCCTGAACACAACACTGAGAAGGTCACACAGCTCAGCCCATCGTATGGCTGGGTGGAGCGCCCCTGAGGGTCTTAGCCAGGACCTAGTACCTGTTGATGAGACTGGTCTTCCCCACGTAGAGATCTCCAAGGACGACCACCTTAGACACCTTCAGCCTGGGAGGGACACAGCAAGGTCAGCGCCATCCTCCACATCCAAGGCCCCTCAGCCCATATGGGGCTGGACAAACCTGCCTGGCATCTTGGAGTGCCCTCCCCCATCAACATCTGCCCAAGTCAAGCCCACAGCTGCTGGAAGATGCAGCCATGACCCAAAGGTTGACTGCACACAAAAGTGTACACACACACACACATGCATAGACTGCTTCACTACCAGTCAATGCCTACACACACACACACACACACACACACACACACACACACACACACCCTGCTCCACCCCAATTAGGCATGTAGTAAGCAGTAGATCTAAGTCCCTCTCCCATTCTCATTCCTGAGTATCCAGAAAGCAGCATCTCAGAATAGATCCCAGAGCAGCAGAGCCAGTGGAAAGATGAGGAAGAACAGACTTTTGTTCCAAGAGACTTAAGGATCAGCAAATAAAGTTGGTACCACTCAAAAGCAATAAAGAACCTTGACCATAGAGAGCTCTTATGGTACAGAAAAGATCAAAATACAAACTTACAAGAGGACAACCTTGCCAATATATCCACATCTGAAACCTGAAAGGGGAACATGAACTGGTCCCAAGCCCAGAAAGCCTGCTTGGAAGAGCCCAAGAAACATTCTAAAAGTCAAATAGGAGAGGTAGAAGAAAAACTGCGAAAAGAAATGAGAGGTTTGCAAGAGAGTCAATAGTTTGGAAAAGGAAGGACAAAAATTGACTGTAGAAATCAAGGCCTTAAAAAATAAAATTGGTCAAATGAAAAAAAAAGTCCACTGAAGAAAAGAAAAGTAGAATTGGCCAAAAGGATAAGGAGGCACAAGAGCTCACCAGAGAAAATAATTCTTAAAAATTAGAGTTGGGTAAGTGGAAGCTAATGACTCAAGAATCAGATATCAAGAATCAGTCAAACAAAATCAAAAGAATGAAAAAATAGAAGAAAATGTAAAATACCTCATTGGAAAAACAACTGACCTGGAAAATAAAACCAGAAGAGACAATTTAAGAATTATTGAACTATCTGAAACTGACATGCTTTTGTATGAGCCTGGACAACATCTTTCAAGAAATTATCAAGGAAAATTGCCCTGTGGTGTTAGAACCAGAAGGTAAAATACTCATTGGAAGAATCCACCAATTGCTTCCTGAAAGAGATGCCAAAATAAAAACCTCAAGGAAAAAAGAAGCCAAATTCCAGAATTATCAGATCAAAGAGAAAATACTGCAAGCAGCCAGAAACAATTCAAATATCATGGAACTACAATCAAGATTATGCAGGATTTAGCAGCTTCTACAGTAAAGGATCAGAAAGTCTGGAATATGATAGTCCAGAAGGCAACAGAGATAGGATTACAACCAAGAAGCACCTACCCAGCAAAACTGAGCATAATCTTTCAAGGGAAAAGATAGACAGTGAATGAAATAGGGGATTTTCAATTATTCCTGATGAAAAGACCAGAGTTAAATAGAAAATTCAATCTTCAAATACAAGACTCAAGAGAAGCATAAAAAACATAAACAGGAAAGAGGAAAAAAAGATGGTATTCAATAAGGTAAAACTGTTTACATCCCTACACAGGAAGATGTGTGTACCTCCTCTTGATAACTGTGTCTTTATTACAACATTTAGAAGGGATGTACATAGGGAGAGGGGGTGGGTATAAGTTGAATTTGATGTGATGAAAAAAATAATTAAGGGGTAAAAAAAGGATTGTTCTGGGAGAAGAGGAAAGGAAAAGACAGAAAAGGATAAATTCCATCACATGAAGAGGCACAAAGACCTATTACAGTAGAGGGAAAGAAGGGAAGGAAATGAGCATTGTTTGAACTTTACTCTCATCAGACTTGGATCAGAGAAGGAAAAACATACACGTTCAGTTTAGTAGATAAGAAGCAGATCTTCTCTATAGAGAACGAGGGGAAAGGAGAAAGGAAAGGGAGGGGGATGAGAGAAGGGAGGACAGACCGAGGAAGGTGGTGGTCAGAAGCAAAACTCTAGTGAGGAGGGAAGAGGAGAAAGGAGAAAAAAAAGCATAAACAGGAGGAAAATAGGATGGAGAGAGAGAAACAGAGAGTAATCAAAACTGTGAAGGTGAATGGGATGAACTCTCCCATAAAATGGAAGGGCATGGCAGAGTGGAATAAGAACCATAGCCCTACAATATGCTGTATACAAGAAACACATTTGAAGCAAAGGGATACACACAGAGTAAAGGAAAAAGGCTGAAGCAAAATGTATTCTGCTTCAGCTGAAGTACAAAAAAAAAGGAGGGGGTAAGAATCACTTTGGTGGTTGGGTGGAGGATGGACTGGAGGGGAAGAGACTAAGACAGGAGGACCCTTCAGCAGCTATTGCCATGGGACAGGTGTGAGGGGATGAAGGCCAGGATGAGGGTGGGGCAGGGTCAGAGGAGAGTAGGGGGCATATTTGAGAGATGCTGCAGAAATGAAATGGACAGGTCTTGGCACCATATTGGATATGGGATGGAGGTGGTAAGACAGTGAAGAGCCCAGGAGTCATCCTGGCTTGAGAGCCAGGGAGGATGGGGAGTCCTGGACAGTGATGGGACAGGTGGGAGGGGGAAAAGCTCAATTTTAGACGTGGAGTTTAAGATGTTGACTGGACATTCAAGATGTCTGAAAGGCAGCTAGAGATGTGAGATTGGACGTTGGCAGAGACTTTGCAGCAGGATGGGGAGATCTAAGAACCATGAACAATCTGTGGGAGCTGATGAGGTTACCCAGTGAAGAGGGAGAAGAAGGGCCTGGGACAGAGACCTGAGGGACACCTTGTGGTTAGACGGTGTGATCTGGACGAGAGTCCAGCATGGAAGACAGAGAAGGAGCAATCAGAGGAGAACCAGGAGAGAGAGGAGAGGGAGAGAGAGAGGGAGGAGGAGAAGGGAGAGAGATAGAGGGAGAGAGGAGGGAGGGAAAAAGAGGAGAGAGGGAGGAAGAGGAGGGAGGGGGAGAAAGAGAGAAACACAGAAGGAGGGAAGAGAGAGAGGGAAAGGGAGAGAGAGAGCAAGGGAAGGGAGAGAGTGAGGGGGAGAAGGAGACAAAGAGAGACATGAAGAGAGGAGGGATGGGGGACAAAGAGGAGGAAAGGAAGAGGCAGAGAGAACAGGGAGAGAGGAAGGAAGGAGAGAGGGAGAGACAGAGGGGAGAGAAAGAGAAAGAGAGGAGGGAAGAAGGGGGAAGGAGAGAGAGAGAGGTGGAGGGGTACCCTGGGAATGCAGAGGGAAGAGTGTCCAGGAGCAGTGCCCCAGCATCCAAGGCTGCAGAGAAGCCACAGGGAAGGAGGATAGGGAAAGACCACTGGGCGGGGCATAGATGGTGACTTTGGGGAGGATGGTTATGGTGGAATGAGGTCAGAAGTTGGACTGGCAGGGGTATAGAAGAGAGAAGAGATGGACGTGGAGGCAGAGGATGGGGACCAGGGCAGGGTTTCTGGGGCGCTCTTCCCCTCCCTGCCCCTACTGATGCTGTCTGTGAGGCTGGGGCTGGGCCTCTGGGCTCCAGTTGCCTCGGAGGTTGAGGTCCCTTTGCCTGAGCCTGAGAGATGGTTTCCCAAGCCTCACACCAATCTCGTCTGTTGGAGGGGTGTTGGCTCCTCAGCAGCAGGCTGCACTGCTCCCACTTTCATGTCCTGGGCTCCTGAAGTCGTAGCCATAGAGGTTGGGGGGGTGGGGTTACAGGCTCTGCTTTTCAGTGTGGAAGGGCACTGAGAAGTCCTTATTTAAGCAGGTCTTTGGAGCCAGCAGATAGAGTTGGGCCTAGTCAGGAAGACCCTGAGCTCAAATCCAGCCTCAGACACACAGCTTTCCCTGTCCCCTCTTCAGTCAGTTGGGCCTGAAGCTCCCTGAGGCCGAGAACTGAGGGGAGGGACCTTTGGGCAGGAAGGCAGGAGCTTCCCTAGATGGGCTCATGGCCTGTAGCTCCATGGACAGCCACCAGCCTCAGGGTCTGGGAGAACTGGCCGTGAGGCTGCTGACCTGTCCAGGATCCTGGGGAGACCATGGAGGACAGAAGAGGAGCCACTGGCCTGGACGGGGAATGTGCAGCCTGAGTGTTCAACAGCCAGTCAGTGTGGCCTGAGTATGGCCTGAGGCCAGCAAGCCCAAGACACATTATTGCATGTAGACCTTAGGAAGGAACAAGGCCCACAGACCCCAAGCAGGCATATCTGGCCTTTTCTGCAGGATGAAGGAAGGCTGTAGACAATTTATCTGGGCAAGACAGTGCAGACAGCCCCCTGACCACGAGGGTGCATCAACCAGCTGAAACCAAAGAATGATGGCTAATGGCTGTATGTCAATGTGGGGGAAGGTCCCTGGTGGGGGGCTGCAGGGATCCACACTTAAAGTCAAGGCTGCCATGCTTAGGTTGGCAGGTGGCACAAAGTCAGGTGACCTGGTTGGCCGCCTGGAATCTTGGCAGGGAGAACTCAAGGCCAGATCTGATAAGAGGAAATTGAAGAACCAAAGGAGGGTTAGGCTCAAGAAATCTCCACAAGACAGGGGAGAGGGTGGTTAGACCAAGCAAGGCCCCAGAGCGAACCTGACCTCAGGAGGCTTGCAGGAAGGCCCTGGGGGCACGGCAGGAAGGAGCCACTCCCAGGCCTGGACAAGGCTCCTTCTCAGTGTGCATTTAGGGTTCCCTTTCAGCTGCCTGGCCCATCCACCAGTGGCCTGTTCACCCAGTGGCCATCCACCCAGTGGTCCATCTACCCATCTACCCTGCGGCCTGTTCATCCAGTGGCCCATCCACCCATCTACCCAGTAGCCTGTTCACCAGTGGCCCATCCACTCATCTACTCAGTGGCCTGTTCACCCAGTGGCCTATCCACCCATCTACCCGGTGGCCTCTTCACCCAGTGGCCCATCCACCAGCAGCCTGTTCACCCAGCAGCCTGGCCTTCTCCATTTCCTCTCCCCTTCTCTCCTCTCCACGTGGTGCAGCCTGGCACTATCTCGGGCTTGGACTTTGGGGTGAGGTTCCTGGCTGGCATCCATTCTTTAATCTGCCCGCTTTTCACATCCCAGTCTACAGGCATGTTCCCTGGCACAGGCCTAAGCCCAGGGCTGAGCAGGGTGAAGGCTGGGCACAGGAAACAGAGAGGTTATGTTGGTAGAAAGACCACTGAGATGTTGCAGGACCACCCGCCTGCCCCACTACTGACCCCCGAGGAGATCCGCCCCAAGCACAGTCTCCCGTATTAGATGGTGAGCTACTGTAGACCCCAACATGGGGTGTCTGGGGATTCCTGGGGCCTTGCTCAGGGCTCAGTACTGAGGGGATGCTCAAGACTGAAAGCTCTCTGGTCTGTCCCTTCACTTTACAGATGGGGAAACTGAGGCCCAGAGAGGTGGTCTGATTGGCTCCTTTTCAGGCTGGAAGTTCCCACCTAGGCCTGCTCTGTTGGGGGCGGGGCGGGGAATGACTTGCCTCCCACCCCAAGACTGAAGCAGAAGCAGAGGTGGCAGTCTCCATGTCCTGCCTCCCCCCTGACCCCCTGTCATGTTAATGTAAGGTTAACGGTGGGTAGGGGGAAGTGTTAAAGATCTCCCCTGCCCATTAATAGGTCTCAGTACCTTCTGTTCATTTCTATTGAGGCTCTGGGTCAGAGGTTCATGCTGGCTCTGAAAAGGGTGTAAATAAATACTCTGAGGTGAGGTTTTACTTTGGAAGTGTTTATTTGGCTGGATGAGACTCTGGGAAGCCACGAAAGAGCCCTCAGCTTTGAAAACCCAGATGTCGGTGCTTCTCTGTCTGGTAACTATGTGTGTATGTGATGGTCAGACAGCTGGATTTGTCCTTGGTCTATGATGTACGTAACACAGACAGTTGGAAGCCCTGCCTGCTGGTCTTTATTTCTCTGTTTGTATTTTGTCTGCTGGTGAATGTGTTTGAGTAAAGTGATTATTGATGCTGCAAAAGTTGCTTTCCTTTTAGGAAATCAGATCTAAAAACCTGTACAGTAGGCCCTCCTGTGTATGCCGGGGTCCTTGCTATTACAGCCTGTCCACATTACCCTCTTCCCCCACTGTGCCCAGAGCAAGACAGGGCAGGCAGTCTACATCATTCCCCACACTGTGCCCAGGGCGAGGCAGGGCTGGCAGTCTCCATCATTCCCCCCACTGTGCCCAGGGCGAGGCAGGGCTGGCAGTCTCCATCACTCACCCCACTGTGCCTGTCCTCCGCTCCTGGCAGGCAGCTCGCACCTGCTTGTGGAAGTGATCCTTGAGCTGAAGGCAGGCTTCAGGTGTGTACCACTGCAAAGACACAGAGACACAGGTCCCTTGAGAGGCGGTAGGAAGGTGGACAGGTGGGCAGCTGGTACCCAGGAGAAAGGTGGGCCAAGGCCTGTCCTGACTGTGCCCATGGTGAGCACCCTGGCCAGTATCTCTGGTCCCTGGTCAAAGCCCTGGGATGATTCACTGGAACGTTCCTCAGAGTCCACTTTTGGGGTCCCCCAAGACCCCAGGGGCTAAGACTAAGAAGGGTCAGAGGGGAAGCAAGGGTGGGCAGGGAAGTCCCCAGGGGCTAAGACTAAGAAGGGTCAGAGGGCAAGCAAGGGTGGGCACAAGTCCCTTCTGCCAGCCTGAGTCTCCTTCCTAGGTATCAAAGTTGTACTCTAGATAACAGCAATCTGACCCCCAATAACAGAGCACTGACCTCTGACACCAGCCCCGTGAGGCACTTCCAGCATGGGACTTCCCTATATCCATGCAGAGACATGAAGAGACTCTTCCCCCTGGGTTTCCCTAGGCCCAGGTCATCCCTATGCCCTCGTGACTCAGACGCCTCCGGGCCTCCCCAGACCACAGGGCATTCTGGCTACATTGGCCCATGCTGGGTGGCCCCTGTGTCACTGGGCAACCCCTGTGTCACTGGGCCAGGAGAAGAGGATGTAGAGGCAGAAGCTGATGCCTGGGTCCATGGGCTGATGCTCACTGCTCCCCTCCCCCACACCCAGGCCCTCCCCTGCTGCCCACAAATGCCCCTTCACTGGACCTTCTCTCTCTCCATTTCCTCCAGCTAGTCTCTGCTGGACAGCTCCCCAATATGGTGGGGAAGGGGACCTCTTCTCACACTCAGCAGGTTGAGAGCTTCCTCACCTCCCCTGCCCTGTGTGGAGGTTAGGGTAGGCTGTGCCCTCAAAAAATGAGAGGGGGCCAAAAAGTGGAGATGAGGAAGAGCATGCCGGACCCAGGGAACCAATGACCTCCACAGGAGATCGACCAATATAGGAGGGGTCTGTGGGGACCAGGTTGTCCGGGAGCTCTGACCCTAGAGGTTACTCCAGCCACCAAAGTGATCTCCCTACAGCACAGATCAGATTATGTCATCAGTGGGGAGACTGAGGCCACCGGCAGACCCCATCAGCCAATGCAACAGTCCAGGCGCGAGGTGATGAAGGTCTGCATGGGTGGCATCAGGGTCAGAGAAGAAAGGAATGTCCTATATTTGAGAGACGGGATGGAGCATGAAGGCCTGGGAGGATGCAGGTGGAGTGGAGGATTTTCTGGAGGACAGATGAGGAGCCCCTCTCTGGCCATGCTGAGAGTGAAATGGTGGGGAGCTGTCAGGTGGATGGTGGGATCTTGGGCCATCAAGTACAATGACTGGTGGCCTGGTCTGCCTAGAGCCCAAATGACAGGGAAGGGAAGAAGGAGACAGGCAAGGAGGAGATAGGCTCCAAGCTCTGGGCTGGGGGCTGGCTCTAACCAAAGGCCTTACCTTGGGAAAGTCAGAGATGACTCGGTCACGGCTGACAGGTGGCCCCAGAGGCATCAGGTGTGATTCCATCTTGGCCAAGTCCCTGTGACACAAAATGGAGAACAGAGGAAGCCTGAGGAACAGAGGGCAGGAAGCCACTGATGCCCAGGGGCACAGACACACTGACCCCCAACAATGCCCAGGAGTACAAACACAGATACCCTCCTCATTTCTGCAGAGTCCAGTTCCATCCCATCCTTGCTGGAAACCTCAGGAAGAGGTTGGGGAGGGAGGCAGACCCCTCCAGCAAACAAGCCAGCCACTGGGGTCTGCAGCTCAGCACAGGCAGCACGGCATCCTTCAGCCCTCTGGGTGCTGCCCAGAAAGGTCATCGAAGGTCTGGACCCAGAACAGAGCCAGGCCACAAAGGGTTACAGGTACATGGAAGGGACAAGAAACAGAGACCAGCCTGTGCCTGTGCACATTTAGGGTTAGGGATCTCCTCCTGCCATCACCCACCGGCCTGCACCCTCCCCTCCTCAGAGCTGGAGACCAAAAGGCCATCTCGTGATGGCCCCAGCCCTCTACCCTCTGGCGCTCTGGAGAGTGACACCTTCCCTCCTCCTAGGTATCAGCTGCCCCCTGGCATTCCAGGGAGTCTTCCCTCATCTTTGCCCTGGTCCCCAGCCTTCAGCTATGAGGCACCACCCCCACCTCTGGGGCATCCTTCCTTCCCTCCCTCCTTTGAGTCTCTTATCCACAGGCCTCAGCCCCTCCCCACCTCCCTTCTCAGGCTTGCAGCCTCTTTCAACTGGGTCTGCTGGGAATTGAAGGTAAGACCTGCTGAATCGCAGAGGAAGGGGAAGAAACAAAGATTAAGTGCCTACTGTGTGTGCTAAGTGCTTGTTACAAATAGGATCTCATTGGATCTTCACAGCTACCCTGTCATTACCATCCCCATTTTACAGATGCGGAAACTCAAGTAGGCAAGGGTTAAGTGACTTGCCCAGGGTCACGCAGCTTTGCTAGCTGTGTTTGAGACCAGACTGGAATTTGAGTCTTCTGATTCCAGGCCCAGACTTCTGTGCACTGGACAAAGCAAACCATCATTTGCCAGGGAACATCCTGCACAACCTGGGCGCTGTAGAGAAGTGAAAAAGGAAAAGCCGGACCTGCCTGACTTCACCCTCAGGGAGAACTTTGGGTCCAGAGGAAGATGGCTCAGCACAGAGGCTGCCAATGCCAAGGAGAAGCAGGAATCGCAGAGCCTCAAGGCCACTCGCCCCTCTTCCAGAAGTCAACTCAACTACCAGCCAACTCACAACAAACAAAGATGGCTCCCAGACCTACAAGCAGGGAAAAGTCGCCTCCCTCACAGTATGCCTCCGACCAGGGCAAAGGCCAATGGTCAGTGTAGGCAGGAAAATGGGAGGGAGAATCCAGTGCAGGTCAACAACTCTGGAAAGTCATTTAGGGCAGCGCTTTTGTCAATGGGAGACTGAAAAACCATTCTATTTCCCCGACCCTGTGCTAGGCCCAGAGCCCAGATGCCCGACTGTTTTCAGAGGTACCTTCTGAGGAAGCAAGAGCTGGCCCCTGGGGATGCCCAGACAGGGCAGTGGACACAAAGAGAACAGGGGCACCTGAGGGATGCAGGGCCCAGTTGGATGCAGGGGCAGAGCCCCCTCCCAAAGCTTTGGTCTTGGTGCAGTGGTGGTGATGGTGACAAGCCTGGAAAGGTGGCAGGGGGCAGGGTCTGGCACCTGGTCACACTCCACAGTCTCCTTTTCTGAAAGGCTTTTCTCCACCTTCCTCTTTCTTTAGTACACCTGGATACTTGGCAGGGAGGGGAGAAGGGAAGGATATATCTGGCAGTGAAAACAAATCACAGGAAAAAGGGAAGGAAGCCAAGGGCAGTCACTGGGTTTAATTAACACCAATTAGGAATAGAAATAGACCGTGAAAGCCTGTCAAGTTTCCCACAATGGGTGCCAGGCAGGTGGGTGCCAGGCAAGTGCATCGAGGAGGCCAGAGACAAGGGAGAGGCTCCAGAGAGCCTCCAATGGTCTGCCCTTTTGTGGAAGCCAAGATCAGGGATAGGGCAGCCTTCAGGGCAGTGAGGGGACCCATTAAGGGATGTACCAGAAGGAGAGACGTTAGGGGGCTGGGAAAGACTGGCTGCCAAGAACCTTGGGCCCCTTGCTCACTGCAGAGGTCAGTGTGACCAGAGGGCGGATGGGGAAGCCTGCTCCTTGGGTAGAGAGGCACTCCAGGTGAGGAACCTTAGAAGCACAGAATGTGAGCAGCCTAGTCCAAGCCAGGCCCCAGAGGAATCCAGGCTGGAAAGTATGCAGCCTCCACTCCAAGGGCACACCTCCTTGTCAGGCAGCCCAGCCTGACACACTACACAGCCCCAATATCCCTGTGCCCCCTTGCTCTCGATCCCTAATTGCACTGGAAAGGAGGCTGGACAAAGAGAAAGGACAAGGGACTGTCTCCTCCAGGAATCCTTCCCTTGACAGGACCGCCAAGGTCTTGTTCTGACCACAGTATCTCCCTCCTGACACCACAGACCACTTGCCGCACCGTCTCACCTGTGCAGCACTGAGTTTTTGTAACCAAGGGCAAGACTTTACATTGTTGTCCGCTGAATGTGACCTTACGGGAGTCAGTCCAATGCTCCAACCCATCCACCAGATGCTTTCAATGTCAACTCTGTCCTTGACTGTGCTAGCCTCCTGTCTTTGCTTCCTGACAGTCACCCGGAGCTCAGATTCCAAGCCCATCAGGTCCAAGCCCAGATTCCAGAGGCCTCCACTGGAGACTTCCAGTCAAAGCAAAACTGGCCCATTATCGAGCAGTCATCCTATCCGCTCTGAATCCCCAGAACCATGAGTCATCCAATCCATCTTTTCCACCTGGGTCTTCTGAGATACTTGATCAACATCTGCTAAAATGAGGCAGCCTCTATCCAGAATGCTTGGCTTGCTGGCGACTTTAGCAGTTCAGTCCAGAAAGGAAATGGGATTAGCCCAGTGGGACCCCTTGTTCTTGACAAAGCCAGGCTGGTGCTGGAGAATGCCCATGTCCCTTTGCATGGGGCTGCCAATCATTTTTTTAATGGCCTTTTCAGGAGTTTTCCTAGGATCCAAAGTCAAGCTCACTGGCCTATGGTTTGCAGTATCTCACATGTAGATGATCACACATGTAGACTCCTGGGGTCCTTGTCTCAACTTTTACTCAAATGTGTCAGGTCCTTAGTGCTCTATGCTTCCACCTAAGCTGTTAGGTGGGGGAGACAGGAGAAGAATGCCTTTCTAATGCTCAAGAGCCCCCACCAGTGTGCTTCCATACCATGACTATTAGTTAATATAAGTTAACCAATTGTCAGTCAATTGTAATTTTACTAAGGTAACAACAGTGGCTACAAGCAATCCCACCCCACTCTTACCCCCCTAAAAAGCTGCAACCAAGGAGAGCCCAGCAACAAGGTGTTCTCCTCCCACTGCTCTCACAAAGCTCTCTTTCCTCTCTATACCAAAATGCTCAAGTCCTCAATTCTGATTGGCTCTAGACAGGCCTTCCCAACCCAAAACCAAGTTATTACCAAGTCCCTCAACCAATTTGAGAAGACTTCCTGGGCAATGTCATGCTCGTTGATCAAGGCCTTTTTAGTGGGCAGCCTACAACTAAGTCAATATTCTTGGCACTGACTTGAAATGGGATAGGGTGACTTGACTGACTCATTCCACTAGCCTTTTGGGCCAATATTTGTTTGTCTTCAGTACTGGGGTTCCCCTTTGGTTTTCTACGGTCTTTCAAATATCCCAGACAGAGGCTCAATAATCCTACCTGGCATTTTTGTCAGAACCCAAGGCTATACAGAGTTCACCTGGGCCAGAGAACCTGAGCTTGTGCAAGCTAGCTGTCTCCTTACCCTTTTGGGCATTAATTTCCTATTACGTGAGTCACATCCAAAGTTCTGCTTTGCAGAGAAAAGGCAAACAAAATAAACATTCGACAGTCCTGCCCTCTCTTTGCAGTTGGTAATCAATATCCCATCCACCCCAGCATATGTCCTAGTCCTTCTCTGAAATTCCTTTGTCCTTTGCCTGTTTTGGCTTATTCCTGGCTCTAAAGCTCTTGGGTGGCACAGTGGATAGAATGCTAGGAAAATCTAAGTCCAAGTCCAGGCTCACACACTTCCTAGCTGCGTGACCCTAGGCAGGTCACTTAACTTCTGTCTCAGTTTTCTCACCTGTAATATGGGGAAAAGAACCACACTTACCTCCCAGCATTGCTGTGAAGGAAAAGTAAGCTAGTAATTGTAAAGCACTTAGTGAAGTGCTCGCCACATAGTTAGTGGGCACCATATATGTTGGTCAGTATTATTATTACAGAACGAGGCAGACCATGCTTCTCTGTCAGCTGTTCCCTGGCTTATAGGCATCTTACATTCTTTTTAACCTTCTGGTGGGAGAGTTCACTGTGCAGCCATGTCAGTCTCTTCAGATAAATCTCATTTTTCCTCAATAGGGATTATTTTTTGAGTCTTCAGAATTTCACTCCATCCCTCCTGGGCTGACCCTCCCTGAAGCATTTGTGCCTGTCTTTCCTTAGAGGCAGTTAGGTGGCACAGTGGACAAAGCATTGGACCTGGAGTCAGGAAAACCTGAGTGTTGGACCTCAGACACTTCCTAGCTGTGTGACCCTGGGCAAGTGACTTCAGTCTGTCTGCCTCAGTTTCCTCAACTGTAAAATCACCATAGCACCTACCGAGGAACAAGGGAGATGTTTGTACAGCACCTAGCACATGGTAGATGGTTAACAAACGTCAATAACCTTCTTTATCTGCTCTGAACTCACTGACATCTGGGCTGCAGCTCCCTTCTCATCACAAACTCCAGGAGCAGTCAGTTGTCAGGTGCTTCCCAGCCCGCTCCCTGCCTCAGTTTCCCCAAAGCTAGCGTGCTTAGGGCTCGGTAAACGTCCCAGCGCGGTGTGCAGAGAGGGGTCCATGCTCCCTGCGAGCGTAGGAGGGAGGCCCGGCGGGGCACAGGGCAGGGACTCCAGCCCTGATCCTAAGGAAGGGGCGCCCCCTCCCCTACGCCCCCCAGCCTGAGTCGGCCTGCAAGTCCGGGCCTCTCCTCTGCTCCACCCCTGCCCACAGTCCTTCCCGCCTGGACCTCCGCCTGCGGGGGAGGGGGAACCTTACCGAGGCTGCAGCGTCCAGCCAACCCAGCTCCGCCCGAGGGACGCTCAGCGTCACCATAGCAACTGGAGAACACGCGTGCTCAGTGCGCGCCGCCTCACTGCAGGCGCGCCCAAAAGGGGAGGGCAGAGCACCGCGCGTGCGCACTTGGGACGGAAGGGAAGGGGAGGGGAGGGGGTGCCCCGTGTGCGGGTAACTGACGAGACGGCGGCTGCGCGCTCTGGGTCTCTGGGAGGCGGGGCCCCGGCCACGGAAACCCTGGCAGGCCCAGGAAAGGACCCCACCCCATGTGTGTTCTCGGGTCCCCCGCCTCCCCCACAGGGACCCCCAGTCCTGTTAGAGCGCAGGCCCGCGGCGAGGCCAGGCCCGGCGGGAGGGTGCCTGAGTCTGGGGGGGCCCAGATCGCCAAGATTGGCCACGCGATCCCCCCAGTGCAGTCTTGTTCGGGGTGGGGGGCCGTGGCTCCCCCAGACCTTGGAGAGGGAAGAAGGGGGGCTCCTCAAAAGGGGGTGCCTGACCTCGGACAGCAAAGTGGGAGAGGTCTCGGAAGACAAGACGGGGAGAGGGCAGCCCCATGGTGGGGGCCTGGGAGTGGGATTTCTGGAGGTAGAGGTTCTGGGGGGATGGGGGGCCAGGAGTGGGGAAGAGGCCCCGAGGACCTGGATGGGGGGAGGGCAGGGGGGCGGTTCTGGGGAATGAGGCAGAGGTGAAGTGCGGGGAGTTGGCACCATGTTGGATGTGTAGGTGAGTCATAAGACAAGCCCCAGGCTGGGAGCCAGGAGGCCTGGAAGGGGGGCTCAGAAGGGCACCCCAAGGGCCTGGGGTGGGGCTGACAGCAGAAAGGAGGTAAGAGGTGAATTCTACTGGCCTTAGCACCACGTTGGATCTGGCGGCTCAGAGGCAGCTAATAGTCCAAGGTGACACCTAGGCTGGGAGCTGGAGGGCCTGGGGGGGCCTCAACAGTGATAGGAACATAGGCAGGTGGAGGTGATGTAATTTTTAGGGTTTCTAATGGGAGCTGGAGATTTTAGAGACAGGATGAGGAAGATGGATGACACAAGGTAAGGGAGACAGGGGGAACCTTATGATCCAGGATAGAGACATGGAGTTTTATGGTCCAGGATTAGGGGGATGTTTTATGGAGTTTCAAGGTGAGGGGAGAGACTTTAGAGCGCCCTCGGGTTAGAAAATAAAGCAGGGGCTTCACAAGGTCAACCCTTAATATTATTTTTAACTCTTAGAGCACTGTTTGTATTCACGTCAGATGGTTGGGGGAAAGATGATGAGCTCTGTTTTGGAAACAGGTGTAAGCTGTCCAGTTGGAAATGTCTGAGAGGCAGCTGGAGATGAGAGATTGGAAGTCAGGGCAGGACAGGCACATTTGAGGGTCATCCGCACATAGATAGTCATTTAGTTCATGGGGGCTGATAAGATCACCCGGAGCAGTGGGACAGAGGGAGAAGGGCAGAGGGCCCAGGATGGAGTCCTGGGGGATACCTATGGTTAAATGGCCTGCTCTGCAGGAGGGTCCAGCAGAGGAGCTAGAGAAGGATTGGGTAGTCAGAGAACCAAGAGAGGTAGGGTGGGGGATTATGGTCCTGAAAACCCAGAGGGAGGAGAGTGTCACCAGTGTCCAAGGCTACAGAGGCCAAGGAGGCTGAGGACAGAGACCAGGCCATTGGATTTGGCAGCTAAGAGAGCATTGGTTATTTTGGAAAGAGCAGCTTGAGTGCCTGGAGGTTAGAAGCTGGATAGTTAGGGTTCAGGAGAGAGCAAGAGGAGGAGGAGGTACAAACAGTTATGACAGATGGGCTTTTTGAGAGGTGTAGCCACAAGGAGCAGAACAGATGGTTACAGGGTCATACAGCTAGTGACTGTTGAACTCAGCAAAGTGGGCCTTCCAGACCTCAGGCCTGGCACTCGATCCATGGCACCGCCTGGCTTCCAATGGAATATTACAGAGCTATAAGAAATGATGAATATGATGAATACTGAGATGCAAGACACATGAACTGACATAGTAAAGTAAGTGGAGACAGGAAAACAATACCCACTGTGACAATAATGTAAGTAGGACTGAATGTTGTGAAATCATAAAAACAAGCATGGCCCCAGGGAGGAGCTGTGAGGAGATACCTCCCTTTACCTGTATGAAACACAACATACAAATTCAGATGTTTCCAAAAAGAAAAAAAGAAGAGATGGTTAAAGAGAGAAAGGGGGATGGGGTGTGGGGGGTGGTGGAAAGGTCAGGATAGAAATTGGAGAGCGGGGAGGCAGCTCCAGCCTGTTAGAGAGGAGGAGAGGGAAGCAAGTAGATCTGGTCAGCAGCTTCAGGGCTATCCTTTAGGGCTAGGGGAGCCCTGGGTGCTGGCTAGGCAGCAGGGAAAGAGCCGGGGGCAAGGATGGAAGGGCCAGGGCTAGCAGTGAGGGCCCAGGCTGGGTGAGGAGCCAGGGGCAGGGCCAGGCCCAGGCCACAAAGACTCCAGCTGTGGGATGACTGCTAGAAGCCATAAGACACAGAGCAGTAATAGTCAGCCTCATCCTCTGGCTGCACAGGGGAGATGGTCAGGATGCAAGCATTCTGCGTCTTGTCCTTGGAGGCTGAGAAGCGCTCTGGGATCCCAGGCGGCCGGTCCTGATCTTCCTCTGAGTAATAGTAGAACAGGAACCGAGGGGCGCTGCCTGGATGCTGCTGGAACCAGGAGACCCCATGGTCATGGATGGAGAAGTCTGGCTTCAGGGCACACAGCAGCCTGGCGGTCTGCCCCGGAAACACCAGGAGGGTATCAGGTTGGGTGGGCACTGGATGGGGATCTGGGGGAGATATAGATGCTCTCAGTGCTGGGTGGACCCTGGAGGGAATCTGGGGGATCCAGATCCTCTCAGTGCTGGATGGGCTCTGGAAGGGGTCCAGGGGATCACAGATGCTCCCAGGCCAGCAGATGTGGGCTAGGGAGGCCCCCTTGCTGGCCCCAGACGCTCCCACCTCAGGGGCCAGCCCTCCCCCACCTCTTCAGCTTCTTCCTTCCTGCCTTCTAACCAAGGGCCCTGGGGAGGTTGTAGGGGGTTGGCCAGATGGGCCAGCATCACAGGTGTGGGGAAGCTTGAGTGGTCACAGCTCTACTCCCGAGGCTGCTTCTCAATGTTCCCCACCACCACGCTCTCCCCACCTTTCTGAGTTCCCTGGCCGCAAAGGTGGGTCACCATCTTCTCTTTCTTCTTGAGGGAGTGTGTGGGGATCCTCACACCTGGAGATCTTGATGGTTACTGAGCCTCTCCAGACCATGACCACATACATCAACGACTAACAGACACTGGGCTTCCATGCATGGCATGGCTTGAACACTGCTGGTGATGAGGGGAGCTCGCTACCTTCCCAAGCCAATCCATTCCACTCTGTTGGATTACTGTTGGATCTTTTTTCTGTGATCCAGCCTGAATCGGCCCTTTCCCTCTTCTTCCCATTCCTCCAGGGGCCCAGTTCCTCTTGATAGTTGACAGATTGTGCCCATATCCTGTATGAGTCTCTTCTCCTCTAGGCTAAAGATCCCCCTTCCTTCCCCCAGCCCTTCTCTTACTCAGATGCAGACCCTTGTCCAGCCTTGGGATGCAGCCCTCTCCTGGACCTCATTTAGCACAGAGGTTACCAGAAGTGACGGGAATCCTCCCAATGAGACCTGACTGACCCAGAGTCCTAGGATCATGTTCTCTGACCCTGCTCCTCCTAATGCTGCCCAAGGCCACCTAACTTTGGGGCTACCACCTCCCTCACAGTTCCTAAGGAGCATTCCGTCTTCTCAGACCCCTGGATCTTTTTCAGGACAACTGGTGGTCATCCAGGCTTCCCCATCAGGACTTCGTGCAGCTAATTTCTGCTGCCCAGGGGTGAGGGTTTACATGGATGCCCGTGGAACTCCCCCTATCTTCTCATTTTCAGCCTTTCTGCTCCTGACCCTGTCCTCAGGTAGCTTGTTGGCAGCTCTCCCAACCTGGCACGGTATCAGCTTTATCCAAACTCTGGATGCAGGTGATAACTAGCCAGGGTTCAACCCGGAAGCCTGGGGTATCAGGGCCCTTATTCCATCCTGCTGTTGGCTCCCCACCACCAGCCCTCAGGCCCCACACCCAGTGTAGACAGAAATGCCAGTGGGAGAGGTGGTCAGCTGAGGGCTGAGGGCTTCATCAGGGGCCTACTCCCCTAGCTCTCTCCCTGGATTCCTCCATGCCCCTTTACAAGGCCCTTTGTCTCCTTGACCACATGAGCTGGTCTGATCCTGACCCTGACCCTGACCTCAATGGAGCCAGACCCAGGAGCCTCTGGGACACCCCCCTTCCTGCTCCTGTTCCCCAAAGAGAGGGTCACTCACTTGCCAGGAGGGTCACTGCAGTGTTGACCAAGAGCAGAGCCAGCAGGCAGGGAGTCATGACTGTCAGAGAGGCAGAGTAGGCTGGGACGCTGAAGCCTCCTGGGGCAGCCTTGAGGCTGAGCTGGGCCCTCCCACCCCCAGCAGCCCCACAAGAATCTATCCTGGCCAGCTACAACAATGCATGCAAATGAGATGGAGGAGAGAGTGGAGGCATGCCTGGGCCCAGGCTGGGGGAGAGAGAGAACCCTGGGTGATAGGGCAGGGACCCAAACTGGGCCCTGAGTCACCCCGCCTCCCCCCGGGGAAGCCAGGCCCTCAGGCTGCCTGGGCACTGGACACTCATGGGGCCTTTCTGTCCACCTCCTTAGGGTGCCTTCTGATCCTCCCTTCTCTTTTTAATCACACTCCAGCCACCAAGCATTTATCCTACCCCAGGGATGGAAGGCAAAAGACAGTCTCTGTCTTCTAGAACCTTTGAGAACCCAAAAGGCCCCCAGATAATGTGCCTTCTGGGAGGGGAGGGGACTTACCATGGGAGGAGATGCTTACAGGATGAAATCAGAGGATGCTGGTATCTTGGGGTGATGTGTTCCCCTCGGCATCCCTCTGGGCCTGGGCTGAGATCCTCTCCCTGCTGCATCTCTTGCCCTTAGGAACAAGAGTTTTTCCCAGAACCAACCTGGGTCAGCCTTTCCTCCACTCCCTGGCTCAGCTTGTGAAACATAGAAGAGCCGCTGAGTAATCAGAGTCCGGGTAGGGGGCTCCCTTCTGCCTCCCATGATTCTTACTGCTGCTGTGGTTGTTGAGGAACAAGTACTTATTAAGCACCTACTGTTTGCCAGACAGTCTTGCTAAACACTTGACAATTATGATGCTTATATATTAAGGCAGATGGTAACATCACCCTCATTTTACAGGAGAGGAGACTGAGGCAGCCTGCAGTGAAGTGATTTGCCCAGGGTCACCTAGCTAGGAAGGGTCTGACCTGACCGCATTATCTTCCCCAAGGCCCTTCTCTGACTTGGTTAGAAAGGGCCCTTCCCTCCATAGCAAGTCCTAGCAGGCTACATCACCTTCCCCTCACTCTGGGTTGTTTCCTGAGCATCACTCCTGCTCCAAATGGGGAAAGAGTACACTGGACCCACCTGGATGGCTTGGATTTGTAGTTTGGCTCATCTTCTGAAGCCAGGAAACCTGGCATGGTTTGAGATTTGTGCCAAGTCAGAGAAAGAGCCATGGAGAATGAAGAGGAGAGGAGGACACAGGGAGGATAAACGGTTATGGAGCCAACAAAGCCCTTTGGGGCTGTTGAGTGGGTGCCTGCCAGGCTGGCGTTTGGTACTGCCAGCAGATGCCAGCTTGGACAACTTGAAAAACTAAGGGTCAGGGGAGACCAGCAGGAGCCGTCATGTGTGTGGCGCAAAATCACCAACAGGGCACAGGCAGCTCTAGCTCATTCTGCCCAAGCCAGGCCTCAGGGGATAGCGCTAGCATAGAGGTATGCTGGAAAGGCTTGATGGCTGCCGGAGGGGTGCAGATCTCCTATCATTGAGCCAACCAGCCTTGCCTCACTTGTGTGTTGGTGATGGTGAAGGGAGCAGGCAACTGACTAAGGCTGAGGCCAAGCTGCGAGGCAAGGATGGCAGAGGACCCCAGAGGGCATCTTTGGAGGCTCTTTCCTATAGAGACATCAGCAGAAGTGGGGCCTGGGTCTTGGTCACTGAACCACAGTGACAGAGCCCCCTTGTGGTACCAGGAAGTGGGTGGTACAGCCCAAGGCACCTCAACAGGATGATTCTGGTTGCGGAAAGGACTTGAGCTGGAAAGAAGCTGATTGTACAGACCTGAGATGGCAGCAGGAGGTTGTCACCAAGAGGTCAAGGCTTGGGCTCCTGGTGCACCAAGAGCTGCCAACGCCAGTGCTTATTGGGAGAACTCAATTAAAAGCAAATTCTAGAATGCATCTTCCTGACTTCCCATCTCTGGTCAGAGACAGCAAGAATGTAAGTCATAGATTGGTGACAATGGACACTTTACAGGTACCCCCAAGTCCCCCCATATTACCTCCAAACACCTCCCAGGACCCAGAAAGCCTCCAGTGTTGCCCAAAGATCATGGCAATACCATGGACTTTACTCCAGGCCTGCTGATCTTTGACCATCATCTTCCTGTTGACTTGTACTCTGGGGTCTCTGAGGATAGACCAGTCTGTCCCTAAATCCAGAGAGGGATCACAAGAAGCTCATCACCTAGCTTCATTATCAGCCAGAAAATGCTGAAAGAAATAGATGATGATCTGACGCATTGTCAGGCCCTGCCCCAAGCTAACAGAGCCCTGCTCCCACATCTTGGCATTCAAGGAACATGCAGGTCCCTGGCCAGTGGAAGAGGCCGGGGAACTCGCTCATTGACAAAGTGGCTCTCAAGATGGCAGATGAGATATGAATTCTCCCAGTGAGGATTGGGATCAGCCCAGGTGTGGGGCCAGCAGGTCACAGGAGGGTGACCAGACTAACCACCAGCATCCCAGGTGAAGCTGGAGTCGATGCTGTCCCATGCTATGAGTGTCTTGAGTTTGTCGCAGCATGTACTCAATCAATTCACATTGATTCGGAGACAGGCAGTGTGCAGGCTCCCTGCATTCCCTCATGGTCATGCTTACTTTTGGTCTTTGGCCAGCTGTAGCTTTTCATCATGGAAGAGGCCTGTGGCGGGTAGTGGGGGTTTTTTCCTCAAAAGTATTTTATTTTTTCCCAATTACATGTAAAGACAGTTTTCAACATTCATCATTTTTGTAAGATTTTGAGTTCCAAATTTTTCTCCTTCCCCCCACCCCAAGACAGCAAGCAATCAGATATAGATTACACATGTACAGTCATATTAAACATATTTCTTCATTAGTCATGTTGTGAAAGAAGAATCAGAACAAAATGGAAGAACCATGAGAAAGAAAAAAAAAGTGTGCCTAGTCTGCCTCAATCCATATTCACACTCTGTGGTTCTTGCATTTTCCATCAGGTCTTTTGGAGTTATTTTAGGTCCTTGCATGGCTGAGAAGGACTAAGTCTGTCCAAATCAGACCTTGCACACTGTGGCTGTTACTGTGTACAGTGTTCTCCTGGTTCTGCGTCAGTCCATGGAAGTCTGGAGTCTGTGGCAGGCATGGTTGATACTGCTGGGTGTGGCAGCCTTACTGGGGTCCTTGAGGTGCTAGACTGGGCTTTATATACTGCTGGGCCATAGCATTATGGACACCAGGTTTTTGTATCAGGCAGCTGATTTTGTCAGGGACAGCAAAACTCTGAACTCCAGGAAGGAATGTCCCACCTCCTCTAGATGAGAAGTGGCCCAGACGCGCCTTGGCTGTCTGAATGTGGAGTTTTTTCTTGTCTACTTAGTCTGTTGTAGACAGAGCCAAGAGTGAAGAGCTTTGACTCAGAGGGGCCATCAGGGGAGCACAGACTGCTGCCTGTTCAGAGCCCCTACTCCAGCCAGGGCCTCTGCTATGGTGAGCATCCCCCATTCTGTTGCAGACTGGTTTTATGCACCTAGTTACTCATCATACAATTCCATGGTCAAGCCAGGCAGGCTATTTCCTGACATCCATTGGTCGGAAGTCACCTAGGAAGTTGTAGCTTTTTGGTCTGACTCCATGGCCACTCCCCAGAGACTTGACTCTAATTACTCCCAGACTCTAAGAAGACCCTGTGAGGGCTCAGGAGCCTCTACGGATGTGCCCCCCCTTTATCAGCCAATGGACTCAGCCTTTAGTAAAAACAGAACAAGCTCAGTGCCATGCATTTCGCCAAACATTCGGGGTGTCTTCTCCCACAAACACACCCAGAGTCCTCGAGGTTGGGCAGAATAGCCACAGATTCAGAGTACAGCAACAGAGACACCTGTGTAGAGGACCCAGGTACTGTTGGGCCTTTCTCTGGAGGGTTCCAGCCACAGGGCTCTTCTGGGCACAGCAGCTCTGTTGGATGGATCTCTTGGCTGATCTGCTGCCCTGTTGCCATGAGGCTGAGAGTGGGGTGTTTGCATTGGGGGAGGGGGGCTCTGGGCTCTCTTTTGCTGGGGCAGCCAGCTTTTACAGCTTTTCTCCCTCCTTCCCCAAGCCACTCTGGGTAGCTCTAGGTCTATTAGTCACTGTACCTAGAAGTGGGGCAGGGAGTGTTCTGGATTTAGGGGTGAGTACAGTCATACCCTGGAGGCAGGCTCCTCACCCAGCCTCTTCGGATACAATTAAACTATTCCAACCTCCCACACCTTCTAAGGTGGGGCACCTACATTGTTGAAGCCTGGCTCCCAGCCTGAAAGCTGGCCATTACACTGGGCCAGTCTGTCTATTTCAGATAGAGAATTGCTTAAGGGAGAAGAGAGAGTTTCTCCTCAGTGCCCCCCTCACCTAGCAGTAACCCTAAACGGGCTGACAACGCGGGAGTGACTGACTAAGAATGTGGAAAGGCCTGGCCTCAGCTGGGGGGCTCCTGGCTTCTCAGGACAGAGGGGGTCCCAGTGCAGTGGAGAGAGGTGCAGACCCCCCAGACCTAGAAAGGAAGCCTTCTCAAAGGGGCCTGTTGACCTGAAAACTTGGGTAAGAAAAGGCAACAGGCTAAATGTATACACTCTATGACTTAATTAATTAATCAATTCCCTATTAAAGAAAATGGTAACATAATGCATTATGGAGCCAGAAAAATGTCCTGGCTACCCAGTACAGAAATCTTCTGGCTTATATACATTTTGCTGTGAGAAAGGGACTCTCTTAGTTGAACAATTTATAAATTCAGACAATTAATAGGGCAATGTCATTTGAGCCTTGCGATTCCAGGCTGGGTAAACATAACTCTCAGTGACATACAACAAGAAAGGAAATCCCACCACTAGTTAGTGACAGGCTTCCTGTCCTAAACAGATATTCAAAATAGCTGACATAGGAAAGGGGAAACAAAGTTCAAATAGAAATTATGACCTAAGATGTCTGTATTTTCTTTACCATTAATATGCCATAACATAGTATATGTCTATAGATATTAAGATATGGAAAAAGTCCCATTATTCAAGATAGTGTCTTGGGTTAAAGGTCTCTTAAGGAATGTTGTCAGCCCTGGCTGGCTTTTGTTGACATAGGAAGAGGCATTCTCTGAGTTTGCTTCAGAGAGAACAAAGAGATTATTCCAAAATTTTATATTAACCATTATCATTCCCTCCTTTTGGTCAAAGGCAAGCCGAAGGCTTCACCTGTAGATGAACAAAGATACGAAAAGAAAACTCTAAATAACCAGTAGTGTGAGAGTTACTCTTCATGTGAGTCTGGTCCAGGCTCTTGGGAAAGCTGTCTACGTCTGATGGCATCTTCTTCAGGCCTCTTCAAAATTGGAGGGCACGGTCCACTCAGGAGCAAGGGCAATGGAGGTGACAGATGGATCCAAGAGTCTATACAGAAAACTTGACAGGGTCTCCCAGAAAACATGATTTGATAATTGAGATGAAACAATACAACATAGTTAACATGGTTAAAGGCACTTAGCAATAGTTCAGTTTCCCAGCCATGCAGGGCTAGGTTCAGACAACACAATGAAGTTTTTTTACAGTTCACAAATTGTACTTTTACATTAAGTCAGGTACAGATTAAAACTTAGATGACTCATAATAGACTAGTTTTGAAAGGGAGATTTACATGTCACCAATATAAACAAGAAAACTGAACACGAACCATACAAATGAATGCAATTATTATTTCAATGTTGATTAACATTAAGTTCCTTGTATCCCAGTGATCCATTCTTAATTTTCATTTAAACAAAACTTTTTGAATCCCAGATTTCTCATGTAGTTTTCTGATACCTAGATATCTTTTCTTTGACAATAGGTTTATTCTTGGGATAGTTCAAAAAGAGAATTCTGCCTTTCTGGTTCAAATCTAGAAGTTCCCAGATACTTCTGACAATATAAATTAGTACAATTACTTAAAATTTATTCTCCATTTTTTTTGAAATTTCAGGAAATTTCTATTCACATTATTTGCTGTTTCTGTCTTTACCTAAATCTTGTACCTGGAGTAAGAATCTTTTAAAATGTGAGGGTTCAACCATAAAATGAACTCATCTGCCCTTTAAATTATTGGACAGATATTTTAACAGAGAAGAAATAATTTCACTTCTATCCTGTACAAATTTTATGCGAAAATCCAAATTTGAGATCTTATTATCAAAAGCATGACAAATTTTAGAAGTCAGTCATACACATTTGCATATAATTCTTAGAGGAATCAGGCTGATCCTGTTGTTTTTCCTCAAAATTTGCTACTCTATTTAATTAGACATCTGTCACATTACATCTTTGTCTTATTACCTGATCTAATCATTTCCTCGATGTTATCTCTATGTTATATTTATTTATTTGGCCAGGAATATAGGTTAAAGTTGTAAGCTATTCATTCCTGCACCCCATTATGTTAACTCAGAGATGTTCTGATTTCCATTTATTATTTCATAGAATTGGTATTGTACTTACAGAACTTCTTAATTACAAAGATTTGCTATAAAAGAAAAAGGGATAATGCTAACAGAAGGAAAGGATTGCCTTAGTTCTGGTCGATTCCAGGAATAAGCCATTATCTGACATGTAATCATGAGGTTACCAGGTGCTGAAAGCAGGGCTTAGAGGTAATCAGGTGGGGAATTTCCTTTTTCAGAAAGGAAATAGCACATTTGGGAAATAAAGTTAGGAAGATCCTCCCTAGGCCATGTCCAAGGTCATCTTCAAAACCTTTCCAAGCATCCACCGTTAGCCTGCAGCATGTATCAATTGGCTTTATGATAACTTAGACAACTATTCCTGTAATCAGAGCTTCAAACAATAGGAAATTGCAGTCCCAGTCTTATATAGGAAATAAATATTGGCTGATATCCCTCAGATAAAATACTTCCTCACACTTTAAACCATCTGAAGCTGACACAAAAGTATCCAGAAGAACTATCTAGAGCAAGAGGGGTTTTGATAACCCATATTTATTCCCAAATCTTATCTACCTTTCATAGTTTCAAGCAGAACTTAATTTATCTTTCCAAATCTCTCAATCCTATTCTTCCGCTTGCTTTTACATTTTAACCATAAGACAAGATAGCTCACGAGTTATTACTTTTTATTAGCATAACTGTACTGGAATCTCATTCCAGCTTAAACAAAGAGGTTAATGACTAAATTTATAGTTGATGGAATTAGGTCTTTGTTTCACAAGCTGTTATTCTTCCCTAATGATACTCACTCTGGAAGAATGAGATACTTCAGGAATTAAATCTTTTACATATAATAAATTCAAACGCACACTTTAATTCTGACTTAGGCCATAGAATGACAACATATTCAGATCAAAACAGCTTAATTTAACAGCATATTATTTTGAAGTTTTAGTAGGCCTTCAGAGAATCACACATGATTTTTTAAAACATTTCTTCTAAAAGTATTTCCCTTCTTTAAAAACAGTTTAAAATTTACTCTGATGTTCACTAAACTCTTATGAAGAAAACTAGTTGGAAACTTTTAAAATGCTTGATATTTCTTTCTTCTTTTTCCTAAGCAAAAATAAAACTTTAAAACTAGTCATTAAAGCTGAGTTGTTACAAAAATGTACTTAAGCAATATGAATTTCCAAAGTGTTATAATGAACTGAATTCTTAATTATTGCAGTATTCCTAGATATAAGAGACTGACTCACAGAAAAACACTGTTGCTTTTAAAATCCTTTAATGGGAACATCTTAAGGTGAGCCTTAAGTAGTTTACATAAATTTCTGCACATGTTCTAATTTCATATAAAAATAATATTTGATTTCCCAGTAAGATGACACAAAAGGCTCACATGTTTTGCTGGTCATCTGTTATTGACCACAGAAATTTGCTATAGAAGGAAAAAGCAGGGACATGTGACATACCAAATATGACAGGATAAAACATCCTTACTCTGTTTGAATTCAGATAAGAGTGAAATTCTCCAATCATGCAGTATCTGTTCATAGTCAGACTCAGGAATAGGGAAACTGAGCCAGGGGGATCCCATCCTAAATTGAGTGTAGAATTGTCCCCTCGGTGTTTAGTCAGGTGAGAAACATTCCTTTGTGGCATGTGTCTCAGATACTGATTTAATGCAGACAACTATACCCAAACCTAAACTCAAAACAAAAATAGTTATGGTTGCAAATGCCTTTTACCTTAAACAGCAAGTCTCACTAATCACAGCTTAGAGTCAGATAACAGTTATTTCCACTCTTATGGAGTTACAGTAAGCAATAAAGATTTACCAGGACACACACACACATAAGGGATTCCATTTAACATCTTTCCTTCTCAAATTTAAAACTTGTCCTAATGTAAAAGCCAATTATTAAAAATCCTTCCTATTTATTCCAACTTTTGAGCAAGTCATATTCATTGTTAGGAGCTACCTAAGACAAGTTCCTTTCCTAGGGCTGATGATCTTACCCACAGGAATGGGAGGACTGTTCTGAATGGGCAGAAAGAATTTAAATAAAGTTTTCACTTCATTGTGGGACTGTTCTGAATGGGCAGAGGGAGTCTAAATAAAGTTTTCACTCCATTCCCTCCTTTCCATGCATAGGAATCATTTAACAATGTTAGGTTTCAACATTCAAACAGTAATCCCAAATAACTTAGTTAACAATCCTACAACTTCGTAGAAGACAGCCAAATTGTTAAGCTTTAACTTTTTTAACAGATAAGGTTGAAAATACCTGATTTTCTAAATGGCAAATACAAAACATTATAAGACAAAGTTAGCAGGACTGATAAAGTACCATAACTTTCGTTACACAATTTTCCCAACATCTTTTAGTTTCAACAAAATTCAGATTAAAATTGCTTTGTCTTTGCAGTCTAAGAAAAGTTCAGAAATCCAATCCTAGAAATACAGTTTTAACACA
>CM053773.1:251416761-251537744 GCA_028658325.1 Potorous gilbertii
CAATAACTGCAGATGGCGTAATTTGCATTTCCAGAAATTAGTGATCTTATTACTCTTAGCAATTAAAGCCACTTCGAAGTTAACAATTACATTAGAGAGAGATAATCATGTTGTGTGCAACATATACCAGTCATCACGTTAAGCATTTCATCATTTTGATCCCGTAATAAACAAGCGTGATTGTTTTTACAAATCAGAAAATGAGTCAAACAGAGATAAAATCCTTTTTGCAACTGAACAGAGAAGTGAAGCTTAGCGAGAGCAGAGAAGCTGGTGTCCCGGTGGTGACTTTCGCAGGCAGAGTATAGAGAATGCTCGCTACAGGCCTGATTCATCCACCTCCCCCAAACCCCCCAGCATCAGAATTTACTGCGCCCCTAAGGCGGTTTTCAGCTACTGGGACAGGGTGGCAGAATGTCTAGGACCTAGGTGGCATTTCCAAGCTTTACCTAGAAAGGTGTGCTACCCACAGTCTTAGGTGTAATTTCAAATGATCAGTTCCCGAAATACTTATGATTAATTTCACAACATACAAATCTGCTAAAATGATTTTCCCTAAGATGATCTAACTTTCCATTGTCATTCCAGGTCGGCCAGACCAGAATGACAAGGAAAAGTCTCCAAGTTTTGTTTGTTTATTTCCCCAGCTGCAGCCCTTGAAGTCTGGCTGCTTGAATTTAAATGTTACGAGATAACAAACCCATTTACAGCACGCATGATACGGACAGGAACATACATCAACAAACTGACAACAGGACAAATACAAACGGAGCTCACAAAAAATAACCCAGAGAGAGAAGGCAATTAGAAGCTTGCTAGAAATCCCCATCATGAATTGGCTATTGTTATTCTGAGGAAAGGGGGTTGCAAGAATTCAAGTTCTGGCAATAAAGAGGAATCCTGCAGCCTTTGCTCAGAGCCCCCCTGCAGTCGTTGGAGGGTTGGGGAGCCTTGGTACCCCAAAGTTTCTATCTTAAAGAAACAGGCCCCATGGGAATAGGTTCAGGCCTCTAGTTCTTAGGTGGATTGTAACTGTCCTCTTCAAGACCAGAGTCCTTAATGGAAAGCCGGGATGGGGAATGGGGAGAAGGGAGGCAATGGAGGCTTGAACAGAGGCTGCCTTCCTAAGGTCTAAGGTAGGGGAAGGTGAGGGGGAAAGATTGCATCTAGGTGCCGTCAGTTTCCCCGAATCAGAGGCCTTCAAGGGGAAAGGGAAGGAAGAAAGGGGCAAGGAATAGAGTGGAAGGAGTGAAGGGAAGGACAGACTGGAGCACTTGAAGAAGAAAGGATTTTTGCCAGGACACAGCTAGGTGCTGAAGCAGCTCCCAGCCTTACAGGGAAGAGGCTTTTGTTCTTGCTCAGCCAAGTCAACAAGCCCAAGATGAAACGTTCTCGCTGCTGGCTTGTTGTGTTGTTGGTCTTTAACTTAATTTAGCTGTAAGATAAAGTAACTTTGCCGTCCAAAAGAGCCCTATGGTGGCCAACATAATTTAGGGCTATCTTTAGTTGATTGACACTTGTGCTAGCAATACCTATGCTCATCAGGTTGGTAACAACTTGACATATGAGAAGCAGGAGTCTTGGCAGTCGGATTTCTCCTTCTAGTTTTTAACTGACCTCTAGGTAGCTGATTTCTCTAGATCAATCTTCAGAGGAGACCTAAGTAATACAGAGGCGATTTAACGCAGAGTGGTCTCTGTCCTGCAGTTATGTTTAAAGGGAATTTTTGAGTCCTTTGGAAACTGGGAATGGAAGGACTTACCCTGAACCTGTCAAGGCCCAGGACTCTAGGAAAAACAGTTCCTATTGGCGCCAGAGTCCTGGCGTTGGCAAGATTAGGAAATGTCCATTTGGTTCCTCAGTTTCAATCCACGTTTGGGCGCCATAACTGTTGACCTGAAAACTTGGTTAAAGAAAAGGCAACAGGCTAAATGCATACACTCTATGATTTTATTAATTAATCAATTCCCTATTAAAGAAAACGGTAACATAATGCATTATGGAGCCAGAAAAATGTTCTGGCTACCCAGTACAGAAATCTTCTGGCTTATATACATTTTGCTGTGAGAAAGGAACTCTCTTAGTTGAACAAATTATAAATTCGGTAAGACAAGACAATTAATAGGGCAATGTCATTTGAGCCTTGTGATTCCAGGCTGGGTAAACACATGTCTCAGTGACATATGACAAGAAAGGAAATCCCACCACTAGTGAGTGGCAGACTTCCTGTCCTAAACACATATTCAAAATAGTGACATAGGAAAGGGTAAACAAAGTTCAAATAGAAATTATGACCTAAGATGTCTGTATTTTCTTTACCATTAATATGCCATAAAATAGTATATGTCTATAGATATTAAGATATGGAAAAAGTCCCATTATTCAAGATAGTGTCTTAGGTTAAAGGTCTCCCAAGGAATGTTAAGTCAGCCTTGGCTGGCTTTTGTTGACATAGGAAGAGGCATTCTCTGAGTTTGCTTCAGAGAGAACAAAGAGATTATTCCAAAATTTTATATTAAAAATTACCAGGCCTCTGCCAAAGACTAGAAGCACTTCCTTTGTCTAATGGCTGAGGGAAATCAGGCTGGCTGGGGATGGAGTGGAGGTGATGCAGTTAGTGCCCTAAGGGGTGCTTTTCCAATACCTTGAAGCTCCTAAAGTGCTTCCCCCTTTTCTTGAACCTGGACCAAAGAGCTGTTTTTGCCTCCCTTAGCCTGTATTCCCCATCCTTTAATGTTTGACCTACCTCCTGCCCTCTCCTTCAATCCTTAAACCATAAAGATTTCCCTTTGTCTCTCTCATCCTAGGTCAGCCTGTCCTGTCTTTAATCTTTAACTTCCATAAAAACCTCTAAAATGACATCATTATTCTGAGATCTCTATATAAACCTAACTCCCCCAAATTCAGCGTCTCATTTAGCTTTCTTGCTAAGGAGGCCTGTGATGCTTTTTCATGTAAAATAAAAAGCTCCCATTGACTAAAACAGAAGGTCTAAGTAAAACCTGAGCCACTCTCCCAAAATCTAAACCTCAACAGAGCCAAAGGAGATTCTGCATCACCTGGGCCTGGCCCTCAGCTCAGGCCAGGCTTAATCTTTGAAAGACAAACTTTCACAACTGGTGTTAACTTGAAAGTTTGGTTACAGTAGAGGTGACAGGCTAAATGTATGCATTTTTATTATTCTTATTCTAAATCCCCTTTAAAGTAACAGCACGTTGATTCCATGGAGCCAGTCATTATAATCTGACTGCTCGGTACAGGGATAATCAGGCTTAAATACATTTTACCGTAAGAAAGAATCTTCCTTAGTTGAACAAATTGTAAATTTAGTGAGACAAGACAGTTAGCAAAGTAGTGTTACTTGGGATTTATGATTCCAAGCTGTATAAATTTCTTCTCTGTAACATGTCTCTATGACACACGATAGAGAAAAATCCCACCACTCTGCTCTCAGGCATCTTATCACAAACAGGTCTTTGAAATTGCTGATACAGGAAAGTGTGTTTTTCACAGAGTTGACAAAGTTTCAATTGAAATTATGACCCAGGATATCTGTGTTTTCTTTACCATTAACATGCCATAACATAGTATGTGTCCACAAAATATTAAGATATGGAAAACGTCCCATTATTTCAGAAAAAGTATCTTAGGCTAAAGGTCTCTTAAGGAGTGTTAAGTCAGCCCTATCTGCTTTGTTGACTTAGCAAAAGGCATTCTTTGAGTTTACTTCAGAGAGAACAAAGAGACTATCAGCTCCAGGCTCTCCTTAATTCAAGCTCTGACTCTTAGGTGTGCGTTGGTTGCTGAAGAAGACCATGCCATCAGAGAAATGATGACCTGACTTGCACTTGACTTTGTTTTGAGTGAGGGAGGATTGTGCAGGTCACCAGCCTCACTTTTCCTCCAGAGCCATCTGAATCCAGTGACCAGATATTCATCAGGATGACTGGAGATGACTCAGGATGAGGCAATTGGGGTTAAGTGACTTGCCCAAGATCACACAGCTAGTGAGTATCAAGTGTCTGAGGTATTTGAACTCAGGTCCTCCTGACTCCTGCACTGGTGCTCTATCCACTGCACCAGCTAAGTTCATTCTGATAGGTTAAAAGCAGAAAAGGGGATGACTAATGTTGTCTGCCTGCCCAGATTCAGGTGGGAGGACCTGTGGCTGGGACATTCCCCACAAGAGGGGTCTCAGGCATGTAGTGAAAGGGAATGTAAACACAGGTATACATACCTAGTGGCCTTGTATAAATTCTGTCACAAAGAGCTATGTGGTTCCCCTTAGTCTTGTGTTCTCTCAGTGTCCCTCATAGCATCTTACTATAGGTTTGGATCCATTCTCCCTAGGAAAAGTGTATGTACAAAGAGAGCAGGCACTTGGTTTGGGGAGGAGGCCCACAAGAAATTTTGTGCCAACTTTTCTCACTCCAGCCTTCACCAAAAGCTAATGGAGCCTACTGTCCGACTCTCCCTGGCAATGGTGGGAGATTGGTAGTAGCTGATGGAAGCTCCTGCCCTAAGGGTTAGCATCCAGAATCCAGAGAGGAGAAGTCACAGCAGAGGGACTGCCACATGTACAAGATAAAATTCTTAGGAGCAGCAAAGGACCTGGGGCAGGAAGAGAGCCCTGCCCTAGAAGGGATGCAGCTTAGAGGTGAGCAAAGAAGGGGGTAACTGGGAAAGAAGTGTGGGCAGCAGCTTGGTATAACAAAGGCCTGATGTGTGGCAGGTAAAGACCAAGAACCATCCCCGCAGTAGCTCAAGGGTCAAAAGGTCCAGGTTTTCAAAGGGGTAGCCTAGGACAAAATTGCTCCAGATCACTAATGGCAGAAAAGCAAATGGAAACAACTTCGCTTGGGGTGTGTGTGTGTGTGTGTGTGTGTGTGTGTGTGTGACTCAACTAGCTACTTCAAAAGCTGCAGGGGAAGGGGTGGGGTTCTGGAGAAGGAAGAGGGGCCTGGTAGCTGACCAGCTCCCCTAGATGGAGGCCCCAGGAAGAAGTCACCATGGTGAAAGGTTCTGGCTTGGCACAGAAAGGGTGTTCCAAGACCCAAGCTCTGAGGCCACTAGCTCAGACAGACTTTTGAAGTCCAGACAGTCCAGAGGGATTTGAATCCATGCCCCTAGTGTTACCAAATACTGCATGCCTTTTGCCGCAGAAGGGAGAGACTTTGGAGCCTGTGGGGACATTCTGCACCAGGTTTTGGTCCTGGTTTGCAGCAGCCTGAGATTGGCTTCAGGTTCTCAACTGAGCAGAGACACACCCTCCAGAGACTTCCTGTCTCTAGAATGGATACCTCCTTCATGGTGTGGTGTGAGGCAGCCAGGCTGGGGCCCTCTCCTTCCAAAGAGGCCAGATTTCAGTTCTTTGTTGGCCTCTGGGTTCATTCTGTCTATTGATAGATGGAGTTGGAGGCTCTGACCTTTTGAACATAAAACGGTCAAGAGAATGAGTCTTTGAGATTCTGGGATTCTTTGGTCTGACCAGCCCAGCCTGGATGCCAAAGGGTTCCATGAGCTGATGAGTGACCAAATGACTGAGACCAGTCATTTGGCATGAAGTTAGTGGGATGAAACCTCACCAAGCCTGAGCTACCTCTCCCCAGATAGAGTAGAGAATGTCACCTCTGGAGTTAAGCAGGAATGTTTGTATCTTAGAAGTAAATATCGCTTTGTGAAAGCTAAGTAAAGAGCTAGGTACTAGTCACCAGTACCCAGCAGTGAGATACCATTGCTGTGGGGGGGAGTGGGGGGCTCCAGCCATAGCATTTGGGAAGAAACCCTCCCCTACTTCAGGCCCAGGAGGGGCAGGCAGGACATTATGGAGCAGCCTGGCTCTAAAGACCCCCTAGGCAGACTCCTGTCCTGCACGAACACTGTATTTTCAGACACTTAATGTGTTTTTACATGACTTGAAATGGGATTTTCCTTTCTATTACCACTTCTTGAATTTTGTGATTGTTATATGGAAATGCAGTTGTTTTTTGAGGATGTATTTTGTAGCCTGATACTTTGATGAAGCTACTAATTTTCTCCACTGGTACCTCTGCTGATACCATCATATTTTTAGCCAGTGGTGATGGTTTTTCTCTTCTTCTCCTACTTCCATACCTGTCCTTCCTCTCTCTTGTCTCAGGGCTGTTGCTCTCCTTTCAGGGATGATATCAAACGAGAGTGGGAGAGAGGCCATCTTTGCTTCAACCTCACGCTTATTAGAAAAGGTTCTAGGATGTCCCCACTGCATGCTATGAGAGAGTTTGGCTTTAGATAGATTCTTGTTATGGTCTTTTTAGAAATCTCTCTAAGCATATACTTTCATAAAAGTGTTGTATTTTGTTAGAGGCTTTTTCTGCATTTATTGGGATAATCATTTGGTTTGGGAAGTTTTGAATTTTAATGACTATGTTGATGGTTTTTCTAATGTCGAATCATCCTTGCATCCTTGGTATAAAGTCCATTTGACCTGTTTGATAGGATTTTGTTTAAAATTTTTTGAATCAAAGTTCCTTAATGATATTGGTCTAGGGTTTTATTTTTATGTTTTATCTTTCTCTGATTTAGGTATTAGGAAAATGTGTGTCTCATAAGAGGATTCTAGTTGTGATGCGGGTTGGACTGAGGGTACCAGGGGCAAGTCGTCTGGAGAAGAATTCACAGACTCAAGCATTGTTGAAGTCAAGGTAAAGATTTATTACACTTTTCAGCAGGCAAGAGTTCTTAGGGAACCTGAAACCTTAAAGAGATGCAGGGAAAGTTTATATAGGATATTCTATAGTATCACTTGTGTCAAATAAGCTAACTAGATGTTTTGGGGTGGGATTAGGGAGTGGTTAAGGAGTAGTCCGTTCTTAAAGGAACATGCACTTTGGATATCTACTGCGCAGGTATTTTACCCAAAATTCATCAGGAAATAGTCCAAGGGGGACTGCCTGGAGGTGTGGTTTTAGGCCTGAAATTTCACTAAGTCAATCAATGGTCAGAACTGAACAGGAAAAATCAGGCTTCTCTCATCAGTGTCTTGTTAAACAAGATTAGTGCAAAGTAGTATTAGGTAAGAATACGTATGATTGGTCAGTGAGTAGTAAATGTCATTATGACCCAGTACACCGCCAGTTCGGCCAGTACATAACTGGTTCAGACTAATAAATTCTATAGGTGCAGCTGGCTTTTGTATCAGGAAGGGAGAAAAAGGTTGTTGTTGGGACAGGCTGTGTCCTTGGGCTGAGGAGAAGCTACCTGGGATAGTGTTTTGAGGACAGGGAGAAATATGATCTTTAAAGAGAAATGTGATATTAGAATTGGGGCCCAAGTACATGTACCCAAGCATCCCATCAGTAGGATGCTTGGTTTCTCAATTTTTCTGTTTTGGAGAATGATTTGTGAAGCATTTGTATGAACTTCTCATATTTTTCCCAATTACATGTAAAATTAATTCTTAACATTCACTTTTAAAATTTTTAATTCCAAATTCTCTTCCTTCACTCCCCTCCTCCCCTCTTGAGAAGGCAAGGACTTTGATATAAATTAGACACATGCAGTCACAAAAAACATGCATGTATCCTCGATTGTTAAAAGGCTAGCTAGAATTCTGTGAAGGCTTTGGGACCAGCGGGGTTTTCTTTGGTGCCTCCCTCACAACTAGATCTACCTTTTTTTCTGAGACTCAGTTACATAGGATCTCTCTGGTCTTCTGCCAGTTTGGGTATTTTACATATTTGAGGGTATTCCTCTATTTCTTTGTGTTCTTGGTTTTGTTAGCATGTAACTAACTGTGCATAATAGACTGATTATTTTTTATTTGCTTTGGTCTAGCTGTGATTTCACTCCTCCTACCCTGATGACATGTTTCTATGACCAGGGGGACCCTAGTCCCTATCCCTGCTTCCTGGCTTTGTTGTGTGAGGGCAAAAGAAACCTTTGATCGATCAATGCTCAAAGACTTGTAGGGCATTTGGCATCAATCTCATCCCAAAGCCAGGCCTGAATTAAAAGGACGATGGCCTTTCAGCCCTCTTGCAACACCAGGTTGAGCCAGGTAATATTGGCAGCTGTTTGGAGGAAAGCTGGAGATGAGGAGACTCAGGCAAGGCCATTGATTAGGTGATATTGCAATGATCTGAGTGAGAGGTGATAAGGTGCTGAAGTGGGGTGTGGACTGCCTGCCTTGGCAAAGACAACCGATGGGAGAGACGCTGAGGGTGATAAAGCCAGGCGCCTTCTGTGATTAGATATGGTGAGAGTGAGAAGCAGAGGCTGAGAATGAGCTGGTCAACAGGAAGGTTTCTTCTTCTTTGGCTTGCTTAATAAGCTCCTTGCATATTCACTTCTGCTGGGGGGACTGCGGGAGAAATAGCACAAAATTAGGCACAATTCATATGTTAAAGAAAGGGGGAACCATTAAGGAGTATGTAATGGACATGTAAAGAAAGTTGTGACCTAAAGGGGAAGCAACTGACAAGGGATAGTACAAAGGTGAAGTGGACCAGAGTGTATGCTGCAGAGGTGAAATGGACCAGATATGTAGCAGAGGTGAAATGGACCAGACATGTAGCAGAGGTGAAATGGACAGGCTTTGGCACCACACTGGATCTGGTGGCTGATAGTAAGGAGTCCAGGGTGACTCTGGGAGCCTGAGGGCCTAGGAAGATAGGGGTGCCCTCTCCAGTGATGGTGAAGGAAAGAGGGTTAGAGGGGAAAGGTCCAGTTGTCTTGAACATATGGAGTTTCAGATGTCCACTGGACAGACTTCCAGTTGGAGATGTCTGGAGGGCAGCAGAGAGGTGAGGTGAGGTCAGGCCAGGCCAGGCCAGGCAGATTTGGGAATCATCAGCATGAACTCATTCAATCCATGGGGGCTGAGCAGATGACCCAGAGCAGTGGGACAGAGGGAGAAGGGCAGAGGACCCAGGAGCCCAGGGGGACACCAAGAATACAGGACTTGGCATGGAGGAGGGTCCAGCCGGGAAGCCCGAGGAGGACAGGCCGGAGAGGGAGGAGAGACAGGGTGATGGGGTGGGGGGTCGTGTTTCCAAAAACCTAGAGAGGAGGGTGGCTCCAACACTGTCCGAGGCTGTAGAGAGGCTGAGGAGGAGGATGGGGAAAAGGCCCTTTTGGTCACTTCGGGGAGAGCCCTCGCGGGTTGTTCGTGGGCCCCCTTCGACGTGAGATCCCCAAAGCCAAGAGCTAAGGGCTGGCTTGGGTGCGAGCGGGGGCGGGGGGGGGTGCTAGGAAGAGGAGGAAGAGGACAGGGTTGGGGTGCAGCGAGCAGCCCGGCACGCACGGGGCGGGGCGGGAGAGGCGGAGTTCCGGAGTCCAGACGCGACCCCTCCTCTTCGGCTACCGCATGGGCCCCAGAGAGTCACGTGGGCCGCTGGCGCTCCGCCCCCTCCGCGCGTGGGTCCGTCGCGGTGCTCGGTGGGTGCGGACGTGCGGAGGCTCGCTCGGCTCATCCCGCTGCTCGTTCCTGCTCGGCCCAGCCTCTCCCACCTCCCCGCGCCGCCGCCCGCTGGAGCAGCCGCCAAGATGCCGATGTTCGTGGTGCAGACCAACGTGCCGCGCTCCGCGGTGCCCGACTCCCTGCTGGGCGAGCTCACGACGCAGCTGGCCAAGGCCACGGGCAAGCCCGCCCAGGTACTGGGGGGGCCGGCAGGGGGTGGGGGTGCGAGGGTGCGCTGGCTGTGATGGAGGGAAGGGGACGCGGCGGGGGAGGCCCGAGGGGGGGAGGGGTCGGGGATGGGACGGGGATGTCTGGGAGTGACCTCGGTAGGGGGGGGCCAAGGAAGGAGGGGGGAGGCGGGGAAGGCGAGGGTGCTCACCGGGAGGGAGGGGGCCCCAGCATAGTGGGGAGATGGTCCAGGGAGGACCGTGACACTCCCACCCCCGGCCCCCACAGTACATCGCGGTGCACATCTCAGCGGACCAGCTGATGGCCTTCGGGGGCTCCTCAGACCCGTGCGCTCTCTGCAGTCTACACAGCATCGGCAAGATCGGCGGGCCCCAGAACAAGGCGTACAGCAAGCAGCTCTGTGAGCTGCTCACCAAGCACCTCAGAATCCCGGGGGACAGGTGAGGGGGCCCCAATCTAGGCCTCACCTCCCTTCTTTGTCACTGGAGGCTACTGGCAGGCCGATGCCCCGGACCCTTTCCAGCATAAACTTTAAACTGGCCCCAGGCCTGCGGGTATTGGGGAAAGGAGAGGACTGGGGCCAGGGAATGGGGGGGGAGGATCTGGGGCCTGAAGGAGGACGGGGAAGGGAGGAAATGGCCTAGGGGCATGGAGGGAGGACTCTAGGGCCTTGGTGCCACAAGCTGGGGGGGCACGCAGGGGCCACCTCAGGGCCTGAGCAACCCCTTTCTCCCTGCCAGGATCTATATCAATTACTATGATATGAATGCTGCCAACGTGGGCTGGAACGGTTCCACCTTCGCCTGAGGGCCCCTGCTGGAAACCCCCCCTACTGGGTACACATCTGGGCCCATGCCCTGTCCCTTTTGCTGTGTGATACCTCCCAGGTTCTTGTAGTTGAGAAATAAAATGCATAAGGTGTATGTGTGTGTGTTGGTGTGTTAGGGCAGGAGCCCTGCTGCTGGGCCCAGGGGGCAGGTTGCATTGTGGCCAGGCTGGGTTTGGCCCCTCCAAAGGCTGCTGCTGCCCAGTGCCATAGGGTCTGGCACTGGAGGCTCTGTGCACAGTGTATGGAGGAGGGGCATGGGCTGGGGTGGCCTCTGGGACGCTCAGCCTGCACTCCTGGCCCTGGGCTGTCGTAGGCTTGGCTCCCAGAGGCCTGGCTCCCAGAGGCCTGGCTCCCAGAAGCCTGGCTCCCAGAGGCCTTTGCTAAAAACCTCCAATTTAGGCCCAAGGTCAGGAAAATCTCCTAAGGGCTCAGCTGAGCTCCATGCTGCATTGGTTCTGGGGAGGGTTGGACTAGAAACTGGGGGCTAGTGGTGGGATCCCTGAGCAGCTGTTTTATCTGCCATTGTCCACCTGAGGAGGGTGCCCAGGGATCCTCGGGCTAATTTCCTGCCCTGGCCTAGATGTCAGCTGAGGTATTGCAGCCTGCCAGGTTTGAACAGTGCAGTAGATGGTTGGGGGATTCACAGAGGGTCTGGGTGGCTTGGGGCTAGGGAGCTCTGCTGCCTTTCCCACTTCCTAACTGTTCATGCACCCATGCAGTTTGGGGATTGGGATGGTTTGCAGGCCTCCTGTTCCACTCTAGCCTTTCCCCAGTCTGGGCCTGCAAGGAGGCCTGGGTCAGTGCCTTGGGCCTGTCGCCTAGATGCAGCGTGCTTCTTACCTTCTCAGAGCTCCTCCTGTTCTATCCACTTAAAGTTGAGGAAACCAGCTTGGGCACCAGCCCAGGTGGACCCCTCACCTCCCCCTTCTCTGTTGGGGGCTCCAGCCACTCCTCTGCAGGGGGTAAGGCAGGCAGCAGGTCCCTGTCCCCAGGCCTTGTCGAGACTGGTCACAGAGCCTCTGGGAGCCTGCTTGCTTCGCTGTAAAATGGGGAGAATGTGTCCCCATTTCTGGGACACAGAAATGGGAGGTGGCAGCCCAGACCAGTGCTGGAGGGACCATCCCCAGCAAAAGGAGTCAGAGCCAGGGGCTTGCTTCTCTGGCCTTCAGAACCCTGCATGGGTGGTGGTAGGGGGTCTGCTCCCAGTCCTGGGCAAGCCTCTTTATTCGCATCCTATTGGTGAATCCTTTATTCAGAGGCCAGTGGCGGAGACTAGCCATGTAGGAAGGAACACTCACAGGGCTGGACATCTGAGACAGACCAAACAGCACACAGAAGGCGCTGGCTGCGCACTGGGCTCTGCGGGAGCAGAGTCTTTGGGGACCAGTGTAGAAGGCTGGTGTCTTAGGGAGCCTGCGCCTACCCTCCGAGTTCCTCTGCTTTCCTGGTCCGGAACAATGAAGATGCTGGGGGAGCTTGTGTGTGTGGGGGCTGGACTCTGAGTGGTGGGGGAGAGCAGCAGACCAGGTGGAAATCCTGCAACTCTGACCCACTCAGTTCAGTCATTGACTCTCCCCCACAATCATCTTCCCTGAAGGGGCCCCACCTGGCAAAAAACTGCCTTCTCTGGGCACTGACTGGCATCAGCTTGGCCTGTTTCCAATCTCCACTGATTAAGCACTTATGTGCAAGGCTGCTTCCCTCGTAAACAGTGCCAGGAAAAGAGTGGGTCAACTCACCCATGCAGTCGAATTTAATCCAATGAGCAAAGTAAGCACCTACTGTGTGAGGCATTGGGGGATAGACCGGGGCTCCTGCCCTGCCTGGGCCACCTCCTGGTCATCTGTGTGACCTGGGCAATGGCCCAATCCCTCAGTGGGCCTGGATAAACAAGGAGCAGAGCTGGTGCAGATTTGAGGTGCTGTGTGTGGGTTCCTTATCAGGAGCTCCCTAGATTAATGCCTTCAGATTACCTTTCTGAGAGGGGGTGCCATGGATGAGAGAGCATCATTTTGGGTGGGGAGGGGGAATAGGCAGGGCCCCCTGGAGGCCAAGGTCCAGGATTCCAGCAGGGCACCTTCCTTCCCAAAGCCAGGCCTGCACTGGGTGGGGGCGGGTGGAGTCTCAGAGATTTGAAATTTGTCAGCATTCTCATTCCCTGGGTGTAAAGCCACGGCTCACCCCTTATTTTAGCCTTCAAGGTCCCAGTCTGCCCCACCCTACTCTCTGGCTTCACCTCTCCATTTGGTCTTCTGCCATTTTTCTACCTGTAGACTGGCCAGCCTGTATAGACATGGGCATATTCCTGCCCTCTTTAGAGTGCTCCCTCACTGACCTGCCCCTCTTTCATTGAGCCCAACCTCACACACCCTTCAAGGCCCAGCTTTTCCCAGGTGGTCCCCCCAGGTCACCAAGGCCACATGGATCTCCCTCTGTCCTCTCTGCCTAGATGCCAGTCTTTCCTTCTCTCTCAGCAGAACTCTCCAGAGCCTTCTTCTAGGGATTAGTGCTGAAGATCAGGGGCTGGCAGCTTGCCACCTGGCCCGTGCCAACCTCTAAGTACTGTAAGCACTCATCCTTGCATCTTGGATGAGCACATAAGGTCAAGAGTAGGTGCCCACAGCTACAGTCCAGTGGCAGGAGGAGGCAGCTAGTGGGGGTAGGGGCGGTATATCAGGTTCATGACACCTTTACTGAAGGGAGACAGGATTTTAATGTCCCCCCCTCCTTCCCTCTCCTGTCCTCCAGCTCCCAGCTTTGTGTTCGTCTCCATGGCATCATGTAATCCCTGATGGGAAAGGTTAATGTGTTTTTTCCCTTTATGAAGTATGAACCCCTCTGTCTGACTGGAGGGGGCACCCAATGATTCACTGACTGGTCTTGGTGGTCCTTTGAAGACAATGGGATAGTTTACCTTCAGGCAGACACGGGGTTGGGGGAGGCCTCACTCACTTTCTGATGCTACATTGAGTGCTGGGGGCAAAGGGGGTGCTGGGAGAGCAGCAAGAGGCTGCCACAAGGAGTGTGATCAGGCCTAAGAAAGGAAGGCACTGACCAGGCACATGGAGTGTCAGGAGACACTCCTGCTGCTAAATTTCCCACCCACAGACAGCCTCTCAAAGCAGCTATTTTATATCTCCTTTCATCCCTTGGGTTCCCTCTGTGCATGGGGATAAGAAATAAAGATTTAGTTGTGCCACAGCATTATTTCTGAATGGGGGCTCAGAGCTATAACTAAAGAGAATTATAGAGATCCTTTTGTTACAGTTTTCCAGAGGAGTCAACAAGTCAGCTGACAAACATTTATTAAATGCTAACCATGTGCCAGGCATTGGGCTAAGTGCTGAGGAAAAACAGAGCACAGAAGTGGCTGGGGGCCCTGCAGTGCACATAGTGTGGCACCCCAGGGGCAGGAAAACTGAGCTCAACTCTTGCCTCCAATATTGCCTAGCTTTGCCTCAGTAAGGTGGGGATCTTATGCCCCCTATGTCCCAGGACTGTTGTGAGGGTCAAAAGAGATGTAAATTGTCAAGTAGAAGTATTTCATAACCACTTGCTAGGCCCCAAGGCCCAGAACCCTGGAGGGTCTTGTGCCCCAGGTGCCCTGGGTCACATATGCAATAGGTCTCCAGGCAGACTTGAATCCAGGTCTTGGTGACTTGGAGACCAGCTCTCCTCCATCCCCCATTCCCAAGACACTTCCTGCATGCTCTCTTTGGGTGGGACAAGTCTCCAGGTAGCCAGGTCTATCAGCGCATTCCCCTCCTGTTCAATTTATTTGTTGCTGTTTAGTTCCCAGCTCTTCCTGACCCCATTGGGGGTTTTCTTGGCAAAGATACTGCAGTCCTTTGCCATTTCCTTCTCCAGTTCATTTTGCAGATGAGGAAACTGAGGTAAACAGGATGAAGTGACTTGCCTACAGTTACCCAACTAGAAAGTGTCTGAGGCTGGATTTGAACTGGGCTTCCTGTCTCCAGGCCTAGCCCTTGGCCCTATCGTTGGCCTTTCTTGGGATTCACAACACTGAGTTGTTGTGTATGTCTTTTGTTTTCCAAGAGGAAAATGATGACATGACTTGCAGTTGACTTGGATTTGAGTAAGGGAGGACTGTGCAAGGTCACCAGCCTCTGAGCCATCTGGATCCAGTGAGCAGATTGTCATCAGGATGACAGGAGATGGCCCAGCATGCCATGGGAGACCTTGGGCCTTTTCGGTTAAGGCCTTTTCAGGTATTCACTTAGAGCGAGGTAATGGCCATTCAGGGAACCAGTCTCGCTAAGAAATAATCAAAGGATGACTCCTTTAATTAGAAAGACAAAAAGCAAATCCAGCTGGGAGGGCAAGACCCTCAGGGCTGCCGTTCCAAAGAGAAACAATTACCATAGATATTTTCGGCCATCCAAGAAGGCCCCAACAGCCATTAAGTGGAGCTGGGCGGGCCCTTACGGTGCTGCCATCCAAGGGCTTCCGTGTGAACTGGGTTTAAGGTTTTAGGAAAGGACCGACAGACGGAGAAAGAGCTTCAGAGTGAACTGGGGGAAGGAAGGAAGGAAGGAAGGTGTTTAGTGAATGGTTACTGATTGACCGACTTGGGGGAGGGAAGGCGGTATACTTGGAAGTTCCTTCCAGTGGCCCAGATTTGAGCAATCCCCGAGCTAGGGACAGGCCCAGACCCCAGAGACAGACAGACAGACCGACAGATAGGCCGGAAAGAGAGACAGAGACACACAGAGAAAGGGAGAGACACAGAGATAGGTCCCTTGGAGGGAAGGGGACAGGGAGGAGGGGATGGTTGGGTTGCAGGAGCTCGGGAGCCAGGGATACGCTGAGCCTAGGCCATTGGCACCAAGGACACGGGGCACAGACTGGCAGGGCGGGCCAACGCTGTTGTCTTACCGCAGCCCTGAGGGGGAGGGAGGGAACTAGGGCAGGGCCACCCCCTCTCCCGCCCTCCCTCCTTGCCTCCCTCCTAACCCAGAGGTGCCCCACCGGGCGGGGGAGGAACGGGAGGAGGGGCGTGGCCTCCCCGGCCAATCGGAGGCCTCCGCGTCCCATCCCGGCCAATCGGAGCCTTGGCCCGCTCCGCAGCTCGGCTCCCGGCTCCTGCCCTCTCCCACCTCCAGAGACTGCCGACCCACCAGCCCTGCTTCGCTTCTGCAGCAGGGTCCTCAGCTAGCCATCGCCGCTCCCCTCCCCTCGTCCTGCTCCTGGGGGCCCCTCGCCGAGTGAGCCCCAACCCCGTCACCTCCCGCCGCCCCTGGGGACCAGCCGCCGGTCCCTCCGCCGGACAGTCCGTCCACTGAGCCCTCGATCAGACGCCCCGAGAAGGGCGCTCCCGGAGCCCTCACCGCGCAGTGCCAGCCTGTCCGGCCGTAATGCCCTTCGTGGAGCTGGACACCAGTCTGCCCGCCTCCCGGCTGCCCAGCGGCTTGAGCCAGCGCCTGTGCGCCGCGGCCGCGGCCGTGTTGGGCAAGCCCCAGGACGTGAGTGCGCCCAGGGCGCGGGACCCCCAGGCCGCCTTGATCGGGCCTCCCGGCTAGCCCCCTCCCCTTGGCCCCTAGAGCCCCAGCCTCCCCCTGGCCCCCTAGACCCTAGAGCCTCGATCCCCAGAATAACCATAACCTTTGGTCCCTGCCTCTGGGCCTCCTGCCCTGGCCCGAGGTCTTGTTGACCTCGGTCTCTTTGGACCCTCAGCCACCTTTTGGGACTTTCACCTCGAGGCCTCCCTCTTGTCCTGGGCCCTTGCCCTGAGTCACACATGAGGTTCCACCTGGCTGGTCACTGCCATTCGTGGCCCTAGCTTATGTCCTTGGACCCTGTCCCTGGTCTTTGCCCCCATGGCCTGGGCCTCCCTCCTGTCTTTGGCCTGGGCTCCTCTCCTACCCTTTCTGGCATGTGTTTAGGGTTTCCCATCCCAAAGGTGGCCTTGCCCTGGCTTCCCTTTCTGCCTTGACCTCCCCACTACCCCCTGCACTGGTGCCCCCTCTCCACCTAGGCTCTGGTGACCTCCTTTCTCCTTCCCTTCCTCTGCAGAGAGTCAATGTGACTGTGAGGCCGGACCTCACCATGATCCTGAGTGGTTCAGGGGACCCTTGTGCCCAGCTCATAGTCTCCTCTCTTGGTGTGGTTGGCACAGCTGAGGAGAACCGGGACCACAGTGCCAAGTTCTTTGAGTTTCTCACTAAGGAACTGAGCCTCAGTCAGGACCGGTAGGTCCCAACCCTGGGGAGTAGGGGGATCCCCAAATGCTTGACTTGGGAGTCCTTGTGCAAGCTTGGCAAGTCTCTTAGTGATTCTGGGCCTTAATTTGCTCATCTGTGAAAAGGGACCATTGAACTAAATGGCCTCTGAGGCCTTTCTCAGCTCTGCAGTCCAAGGATCCTTCCTACTTCAGCTTTCTGGGGTACTGGGAAAGAAATGTTCTCTCCCTCCCTCATGCTTAGCTGAGTGCTCCACAATGCAGCTCCAAGGCACCTCCCCCCAGCCAGTTTCTGACCTTTTTTCCTGGGCCCAGCAGGGGAATAGGAAGGCCTCTGCCCCAGCCCAGGGTCTTAGAGTCCCACATGGTCACAGGGGCCCTGGGGCTCAGCTTCTTTGGCAGGGACCACTGAGTGGGTGCTGACAGAGAAATCCTCTTCTGACTGGAAATGGTGACAGACAGCATTGCTAGCAAGGAAAGATGTATGAGCACTGACCCAAGTCTCACAATAGTCCTAGGAGGCATGTGCTCTTCTTATTGTCCCCATTTACAAATGATGAAACTGAAGCAGAGGCTCAGTGGCTTGCCCGGTATTCTACCCAGGAAGTGGGAGAGGCCAGGCTGGGTGCTCTGTGCACAGTGGCGCCCCCTCTTTGGTGGGGGGCTGAGCCACAGTTGACCCAGTCTGGTCCCCTATCAAGGGTGTTTGGAAGTGAAGGGGATAAGGTGATAGGACTGAGGTCCAGGCCCCTTTCTGTTTCTAAAGTTAGATATTTCTCTGCTTTGGTATATGGGAGTGTAGCTTAGTAAGAGACTGCAGGCCAGACTGGGATCTGAGAGACCTGAGTTCTAATCCTGGCTTGGTCTCTGACTGCCTTTGCCCATGACAAACTGCTGAGTGTGTCAGGGGCTCATTTTCCCCATTTGTACAATAAGGAGTCAAAAGGTCCTCTGACAGGGCAAGCTTTCTTGAGGGTGTGTGAGAGTCATTTCCTCTGTCCACCTCCCCACCGATGAACAGACAGGTGACTGCTTGGTGTGGGCCCAGAGAACCATCTCATAGACCCAGGTGAGGGGCTAACCCAGCCAGCAGGCAGAGGCCTGACCTGGCCCCTCTCCCTCCTTTCTGCCTCTCTGTGTGCACAGGTTTTCATGAATAGCTTGGGAGCTGACGGGGCTCTGGATGCCAGGGGCTGGGGGTGAGATTGACAGAGACTGGGGGACAACTGGCTGGTACTCTTCCTTCCTGCAGAATTAACATTCGGTTCTACCCCCTGGAGCCTTGGCAGATTGGCAAGAAGGGCACAGTGATGACTTTTCTGTAAGCAGCCCAGAGATGGTGCTGATGGACCAGCCCCCACACAAACCAAGGATTCTCTGTAAGGCAGGCAGAATAAAGTTGAGCCCTGTGTTTGGTTGAGTACTGACTCCTTTTTCCCAAGCCCAGAGGTGGAGGCTGATGGGGTGGGGGTTGGCTGGAGGTGTTCCTGAGAAGGTCCCATCCATGGTGAGGTCGCCAGCAGAGCACTGCTGGGCTCCGGATCCCTAACTAGGCACAATCTCATCAAGGGGAACAGCCATCCTCAGGGCTTCCACCATCCTGGAGGGAGCTTGGCACAGACGGTTCAGATGGACTGACTCTTCCCCTCTTCCCTTGGGGAAGAACAGTAGATGTCTCCACACTGTCCAAAGCCCTGACTGTTTGTATCTGTAAGCACCCCAACATACAAAGGGGGGCCTGCTGCCATAGTTACTTAGATCTGCATTCATAAAAGGAAAGGCAACTTTGAGGGGTTAACATTCACTTTAATCAAGCACATGTACCATTCCTTTAACCAAGCACATATATCATTCTCCTAGTTCAAGGGAGTCAGCACACTGAACTTCAAAGAAAATGCACAGAAATCAAAGATCAACAGACATGGCTTCCTCTGCCTGACCGTAATCAATACATACATCACAATTCAATAGACAGGTCCAACTGTTTGACCATAGTTGCCAGAAAGGGAAGCACCTATATCTGGGTTTTCAAGGTTGGGGGAGGGGTACTCTTTAACTGCTCCCCAGAGTCCTCTTCAAACAAATAGTTTCAAAAACTAAGCTCCAAAATAAAACCACACTTCAGTGTCTTTTTAGAGCCAGAGGGCATCACATCCCCTGAGAACCTGTGCTTCATTAGTTAACAAAAGGCCTGGACCTTCCTACAAATCTTCCCAGGCCTTACCTTGGGTAAGAAAAGATCCTCCTCAATCACATTATTCAGAGGCACTTTTAGTAAAACAGAAACAGCCAAAGATTCCACTTGGCTTGGCCAAACACTGTTCAGCCCTGGGCTAGTAAATGCAGAAAGGTCAGAAGTGAGCCTTGAGGGTAAAGTCAAGTAAGTTAGAATCTGGGCCCATCCTTAGAGCTCATCTACAATCCTCCGGAGGCCCTAGTAGAGCCCAGGAAGCTCTTGTGAGGGGGATTGTGCAGTTGTGCCAAAAGCTAGGACAGTGTCCCAGATTGGGCCTGGGTTGCCTCAGTTTCCTCCTTTTCTTTCTTGTGAAATTGCCCCCCATGGTTTTTTGTCATGCTCCCATAGCCTTTTCTCCATCCTCCTCCTGGTGGCCTCTCTCCCCGTCTTCACTCATCCTCCCCTTTTAGTCTCTGTGATGAGTGACAAGCCCAAGTCGACATTTTTCCCTTGGATGAGGAGGGCTTTTGTCCCATTACTCTGAAGTGCCCCAGGAAAGTCTGGTCTTGTGGGGGGGGTGGGGCAGGTCTCCTTGGATTCCACTTCCATTTCTCCCAGCCTGGATACTCCCTGTCTTCTATTTAGCATGCTTTTGATATCTCTCCTTTGATCCTATTACCAGTCACTCCCATCAAGGTCCTCCCTAGAATCCATCAGTATTGACCCCAGGGTACCCTTCAATCCCCTGCCGCTCCCATCAAGACTATACCTGTGGCCCCAGACTCGTTGGCAGCACCTGGATTCTTCCCTTCACCCCAGGGTACTGTTCATTTCCATCAAGACCTCTGGATTGCCCCACCTGCTTCCAACCCAAGCCATCCATTGTCTGATGTCTCCTGATTGCCTTCAGCTGTTTCCAACCCTCAACTAGTCACCCCAGTCCCATTGAGGTCCTCCTTGGACTTCTCCTCAACCCCTCCTCCCATTACCCTAGACTACCAGACCACCTTCAGATCCCTCCTACAGTCATTTCTGCATTTAAGTTTCATCTTGCCTCCATGAAGGTGCTCAGGTTTAATCCAGCTCTGACTCTGTCCAGCTGAGATTCTATCTGACCCGCTTGTTACAAATAGTTAGGCTCTTTAAGAGTCAACCCAAGGTGGTGAATCTTTAATAAACTTTTGTTTTCTTTGGCTTTAAGAAGGCTTGAGTAGAATTCATTTGAGAAGGACTTGGCATATTGGTATTTTGGGGTCCATAGCACCTTCGAACCTCAATATCTGCTCTTTGTACCTGGTCCCTCCTTCCCCTCCTATTATGAGGTGATGGTGTTTGCTAAGGCTCAGGCTGGAGCACTCCTCTCCTTTCTACTCTGCCCCTCTCCGAAGTCTTGCCCTTTCTCCCAGCTGGCATCTTCTGTGCAAATGACCCCCTAGTCCATTGGTGCAGTCTTCATCTCTCCAAACTCCAGCATCTCCAGCTGATGCCCTCTACTGTGATGGGGCCCAAGTTGATCTATGGCAAAACCAGAAAACATGGCAACAGGCCAGAGCTTTGGGCTCAGCTGAACAGGATGGAATGAAGTAGACTTTCTTGTACTTGGGTGCAAAGGAAAGATCCGCTTCACAGGAACGAAGTGGGTAACACTGGCCCAAACAATGGTGGGCTGGCTCCTGGCAGTGTAGGCTATGGCAGCCTTAAAGCGAGCCCCATCACGGAGGAGAAGCATGGCAGGCAGGGAGGCATCCCAATGTACCCTGACCCTGTTGTACTGGGGGCCTCTGGATGGCAACCAGCATGGGGAAGGGCCTGGGCGTCCTTAACTTGCAGAATGATTGGTGATAATCACAACTAGCATTAATGTAGCATTTCAAGCTTTCCAGGGGCTGGACATATCTCATCTGATCCTCACAGCAGCCCTGTGAAGTATGCACTATCTCCATTTCCCATATGAGGAAGCTTAAGGGCACACAGGGAGTGACCTGCCCAGGCTCATACAACTAGGAAGCATCTGAGGTGGGATTTGAAGTCAGCTCTTTGTGACTCCAATGCAGCTCTCCCACTCACTGCACCACCTTGCTGCCTGCAGCTGAGACAACTTAAGAGGGGCCATGAGGACTGCTTACATCCTGGGCCTTGAGGGCTGTCATGTGGATGAGGGGTTACCCCTACTCCTTTTGACCCCAGAGCACAAACCCCTAAAGAAAAAGGCAGGAGACTCAAAGGAAGGGAGGAAAGGGGCCTCCAATGATGTGCAGGCTAGAGAGAGCAAGCCGGCTATGCGCATGGCGGATGGAAGGGTGCAGGAATCGGGAGCATGGGCTTTCCTGAGCAGTGTGGAGAGCCCCCAGCCAGCTCAATGGGTCCTATTCACAGTCGTCATTCAGTCTTCTCTGACTCTCCACTTCCTTCTGCAGCTCATGTTACAGATGAGGGAACTGAGGCAAACAGGGTCACCTGGTCTGAAGCTGGATTCGAACTCTGGCCCAAATGCTGACTGTGCAGAGGCAGCCTTGGGTGCAGGAGAAGCATGAGCCCGGTCCACGTCGGCACCCCCAGCTCCAGGGCCGCCCAGGGACCACGGGCCTGCCTCAGCCACGCCCCCTTGGGGCCCGATCCGGGTTGGTCTACACCACCTCCCAGCCTGGGGGGCGCCCAAGAGATCAAGGAGCAGGGGCGCTCCTGCAGCCAAGCCTGAGACCGCCAGGGGGCGCCCCGGGGCCCGGAGCGGCACCCGCTGGGAGGGGCACGTAGCCCTCGTAAGGGGCAGGGGCGGTCCCTTGGCAAGCCCCCCCGCCGGGGGCAGGCACACAGTAGGCGCCGAATCAATGCTGAACTTCCGGGGCTGGGGAGCAGTCTGGAGGCGCCCCAGGTACTCAGGAGGGGCCTATTCTACGCGGGTCTCACGGAGTGAGGGGAGCAGAGCTCCTCCTTACCGAAGGCGGGACCGCGCCTGAGGTCACTTCCTGTCTTCTCCCCGCCCCCTTTCTTCCTTCCGAGAAGCTTCCGGCAAGCTCAGCTTTACTTCCGTCCCTGGACCCGCCCTCCGAGCTGGCTCAGTGGGGAAGGAAAGAAGAACGCCCCTCCTTCCTGGGCTAGGGTCTCAGTGACGTCACCAACAGGACCCGCCCTTTCCCCCAGCGATTGGCTCAAGTCGTCCGGAGCAACAGCCAATCGGCGCGCCCGTTGTTGGCCGACTCCCGCGTCGGCTTTCTGTTCTTCCTTCTGCGCCTGTGCTGGGGGAGCGTCGGAACCTGTTGTCAGGACACCCGGGCGGGTGAGGCGGGGGTGGGGCTGGTCCGGCCCTTACCCGCCGGGCCTCAGTTTCCGCGGAGTTAGTAAGGAGTCAGTATCTGGGGGCCAGGGCAGGGCGGGGCTCAAGGGGCAGAGAAGGGACGGGAGGGGGCTGTCCCCAGGAGAAGAGGCGGCGCGAGCAGCAAAGGCGCGGAGGCGGAGTGCTGAAGTCTGTCTGCTCTCCATCCCCGCCTCCCAGCTGTGCCCATCCCTGCCCAGGCCGCGTCCTCCCCCTCAGGCCGGCAGAGGCCGGTCTGGGGAGGGGGTCTCCGGGTCCTCGGGAGCCGCGAGTGTGAGCGTGTGTTACGGAGTGGGGTCCCGGCCCCCGGCGGAAAGGAAACTGAGGCAGGGCTTCGGGCGGACCAGGCTTGCTCTGCCTGGTGCCCGCGGGCTCCTTGGCATACTGGGCCCCCAGCGCCCGCCGGGTGCTTGCACGGGAAACGTCAGGCCTTTCCGGCATTCCTGGGGGGCGCGGGCTGGGCTGAGTCCCGCCGGGGGGAGCTGTCCCGGGGGGTGGGGGAGCGGCCGTCCCGGGGGAGTCCTCGGGGCCTTCGGCAGCCCCAGCTCCCATCCTCAGGGCTCTTGTTCGCTCCTAGATGTGACCCGCTGCTGGGCAGGGGCTGGTCCAGAGCAAAGGCGTGGCTGCCGCCCCTCCTCGAAGATGGTGAGTGAGCTGGGCCTCTGGGAGGGGCAGTTATCGTCCTGCTCCTGACCCTCTGAGACCATGGGTCCAGGTGTAGATGATGTTGCTTTTGCTATCTCTCCTTTGATCCTATTACCAGTCACTCCCATCAAGGTCCTCCCTAGAATCCATCAGTATTGACCCCAGGGTACCCTTCTTATCTTGGTTTACGGAGATGCCCTCTGCTGCCTCCCTGTGGGCTGCCTGGGCTGGGTGCTCCCCTATGTGAGCAGGAAGTCCCGGGTTGGGGCTCCCAGAGCCCTTGTCCCTCAGTGCCTCGGGAGGCCAGATGAGCCTCCGGGGGCAGGACCTCTGTGCCCCAGGGCCCCACAGGCTTCCTCCCCTGTGCCCTTTCTAGATCCGTATTGCAGCCTTGAACGCCAGCTCCACTGTGGAGGATGAGCACGAAGGGACCTTCAAGAGCCACAAGACCCAGACCAAGGAGGCGCAGGTAAGCGGGTGGGGCCTGGCCTTGCTGTCCCTTCCCGGCGGGGCTGGCTCACGCTGACCTGTCCTGTCCTTATGTGGCCCCTCAGGAGGCGGAGGCTTTCTCCCTGTATCACAAAGCCTTGGACCTGCAGAAGCATGACCGTTGGGAAGAGTCGGAGAGAGCCTACCAGGAGCTGCTGGAGATCCGCCTGCTGCGAGAGGTGAGTCCTGGCAGGAGGAGGAGGAGGGACCCCCATTGTGGCCACTGCGGACAGCCTGCTGCTTCTGCCCAGGCTGGGCTGAAACCACCCGCTCATCATTTCTCACAGCACCTCTCCAACAAACGCTGCTACACATATTTTTGTGCACATGGGTCCTTTTCCCTTTTTTATGATCTCTTTGGGATACAGCCCTAGAAGGAGTTTTGCTGGGTCAAAGGGCATGGTTCCAATCTCCAGAATGACTGGATCAGCTCACAACTCCACCAACAATGCATTAGTGTTCCCAATTTCCGGTATCTCCAATTATCATACTTATCATTTTCCTGTTTTATCATGTTAACCAGTCTGGTAGTGAGTAGTTTTGATTTGCATTTCTCTGATCAATAGTGATTTAGAGCATTTTTTCATGACTATTCATAGCTTTAATTTCTTCATCTGCAAACTACCTATTCATATCCTTTGACCATTTATCAATTTAGGAATGACTTGTTTTCTTATAAATTTGACTCAATTCTCTATATATTTTAGAAATGAGGCTTTTATCAGAAACACTGACTCTAAAAATAATTTCCCAGCTTTCTGCTTCCTTTCTGCATTGCATTGCATTGGTTTTGTTGGTGCAAAAACTTTTTAATTCAATCTAATTAAAATGATCCATTTTGCATTTCATAATATTCTATCTCTTGTTTGGTCATAAATTCTTCCCTTCTTCATAGATCTGACAAGCATATTATTCTTTGCTCTCCTAGTTTGCTTATGGTATCACCCCTTATGTCTAAATCACATACACATTTTGACCTTATCTTGGTTTACGGTGTGAGATGTTGTTCTGTGCCTATTTTCTGCTATACTATTTTCCATTTTTTGTCAAATAGTGAGTTCTTGCCCCAGAAACTGGGAATCTTTGGGTTTATCAAATAGTAGCTTACTATGGTCATTTACCATTGTGTCTTGTGTACCTAACCTATTCCACTGATCCGCCATTCTTTTTCTTAACCAGTATCAAAGCGTTTTGCTTCATAATACAGTGTTAGATCTGGTGTAGCGAGGCTGCCTGCCTTTACGTTATTTTCCCCAATAATTCTCTTGATATTTTTGACCTTTTGTTTTTCAAGATGAATTTTGTCATTTTTTCTAGCTCTATAAAATAATTTTTTTGGTACTTTGATTGGTGTGGCACTGAATAAGTAAATTAATTTCGGTACCATTGTCATTTTTATTAAATTAATCCAAGCAGTTGATATTTTTCTAATTATTTAAATTATACTTTGTGTGATAAGTGTTTTGTAATTGTGTTCCTATAGTTCCTGGGTTTTTCTTGACACATAGACTCCCAAATGTTTGATACTGTCTACAGTTATTTTAAATGCAGTTTCTCTTTCTGTCTCTTACTGCTAGGCTTTGTTGGTAATATATAGAAATGCCAATGATTTATGTGGGTTTATTTTATGTCCTGCAACTTTGCTAAATTATTAGTGATTTCAAGTAGTTTTTTAGTGAATTGTCTTAAGTATGCATCATATCATCTACAAAGAATGATAGCTTTCTTTCTTCATTGCCTGTTCTAATTCCTTCAATTTCTTTTCCTTCTGTTATTGGTAAAGGTAGCTTTTCTACCACAATATTAAATAATAGTAGTGATATTGGGCATCCTTGTTTCACCTCCATCTTACTTGGAAAACTTTCAGCTTATCCTCATTACATATAGTGCTTATTGACTGTTTTAAGGAAAACTTCTGTGCTCTCTAATGTTTCTAATAGGAATGGGTAATGTATTTTGTCGAAAGCTTTTTCTGCATCTATTGAGATAATCATATGATATCTGTTAATTTTGTTATTGATGTGGTCAGATATGCTGATAGTTTTTCTAATATTGAACCAGCCCTGCAATTCCTGCTATAAATCCCACCTGGTCATAATGCATAATCTCTTTGCTGATATTTTATTTAAAATTTTTGCATCAATATTCATTAGGGAAATTGGTTTATAGTTTTCTTGCTCTGGTTTGGATCTTCCTGGTTTGGGTATCAGTGACATCTTTATGTCATAAAAGGAATTTGGTAGCACTCCTTCACCAGCTTTCCCAAATAGTTTGTATAGTATTGGAATTAATTATTCTTTAAATGTTTGGTAGAATTCGCTGGTAAATTCATCTGGCCCTGGAGATGTTTTTTCTTAGGGACTTCATTGATGGCTTGTTCAATTTCTTTTTCTAAAAATGGGGATTGTTTAAGTATTTTATTTCCTCTTTTTGTTAATTTGGGCATTTATATTTCTGTAAATATTCATTTCACTTAGATTGTTAAATTAATTGGCAAAATAGTTCCTAATTATTGATTTAATTTCCTCTTCGTTGGTGGTGAATTCACTCTTTTCATTTTTGATACTGGTCATTTGGTTTTCTTCTTTCTTTTTTCTAATCAAATTAACCAAAGATTTATCGATATTATTTTTTTTCCCATAAAATTATCTCTTAGTTTTATCTATTAGTTCAATAGTTTTCTTAATTTAAATTTTATTAATCCTTTGGTTTTCAGAATTTTCTAATTTGCGATTTAATTGGGGATTTTTAATTTTTTTTTCTAGCTTTTTTAGTTGCATGCTGAATTTGTTGATATCTTCTTTCTCTGTTTTATTCATGTAAGCACTTAGATAATAAAATTTCCCCTAAGAACTGCTTTTGCGGAGTGCCTTAAGTTTTAGTGTGTTGTTTCATTGTTGTTGTTCTCTTGGAGGAAATTATTGATTGTTTTTCTGCTTTGTTCTTTGACCCACTCATTCTTTAGGATTAGATTATTTAGTTTCCAATTATTTTTTAGCCTCTTTCCATGGTTGTTCATTACATGTAATTTTTATTGCATCCTGATCTGAAATGGATGCATTTAATATTTCTGCCTTTCTGCATATGTTTGTGAGGTTTTTATGCCCTAATACATGGTCAGTTTTTCTGTAGGTGCCATATACTACTGAGAGAAAGGTATATTTCTTTCTATCCCCATTCAGTTTTCTCCAGAGATCTACCATATCTAACTTTTCTAAGGTTCTATTCACCTCCTTAAATTCTTGTTTATTTTGTGTTTTGATTTATCTAGTTCTGAAAGGGGAAAGTGAAGGTCCCCTACTAGTATAGTTTTGCCATCTGTTTCTTCCTGTAACTCACTTAACTTCTCCAAGAATTTGGATGCTGTGCCACTTGGTGCATATATGTTTAGTATTGACATTACTTAATTGTCTGTTGCACCTTTTAGCAGGATGTAGTTTCCTTCCTTATCTTAATTAGATCTGTTTTTGCTTTTGCTTGGTTTTATATCAGGATCATTACCCCCGGTTTTTTTACTTCAGCTGAAACATAATACATTCTGCTTCAGCCTTTTACCTTTACTCTGTGTGTATTCCTCTGCTTCAGATGTATTTCTTGGAAATAACATATTGTAGGATTATGCTTTTTAATCCACTCTGCTGCTTCTGTTTTATGGGAGAATTCATACCGTTCATATTCACACTCATAATTTCTGTGTATTTCCTTCCATAGTATTTTTCCCCGTTCCCTCTCCTTTCAACCCATCCCTCCTCACCAGTGTTTTGCTTCTGACCACTGACTCCCTCAGTCTGCCCTCCCTTCTATCAGCCCCTTCCCTTTTCTTTCCCCTTTCCCCTACTACTTCTAAGATAGATTTCTATACTGAGTATATAGTTATTCCCTCTTTGAGCCAATTCTGGTGAGAGTAAGATTCAAAGAATGCTCATCCCGCTTCCCCCGCCCACCTTCCCTTTACTGTAATAGGTCTCTTTTCATCATGTGATATAATTTACCATATTCTGCCTCCCTCTTTCCTCTTCTCCCAGTACAGTTCTTTATTTTCATCCCTTAATTTTTTTTATATCATCATCAAAGTCAACTTATATACCCATATCCTCTGTTTGTGTATACTCCCTCTAACTGCCCTAATAGAGCAGTTCTTAAGAGTTTATAAGTATAATCTTCCTGTGTAGGGATGTATACAATTTAACCTTATTGAATAATGTGTTTTTTTCTTTCTTGTTTATCTTTTTATGCTTCTCTTGAGTCTTGTATTTAGTTGAATTTTCTGTTCAGCTCTGATCTTTTCCTCAGGAAAGTTTGGAAGTCCCCCATTTCATTGACTGTCCATCTTTTCTCCTTCAAGATTATCCTCAGTTTTGCTGAGTAGGTGATTCTTGGTTGTAATCCTATCTCCTTTACCCTCTGGAATATTGTATTATAAGCCCTCTGATCTTTTATTGTGGAAGCTGCTAAGTCCTGTGGAATCCTGTCTGTGGTTCCTCAATATTTAAATTGTTTCTTTCTGGCTGCTTGTTGTAATTTTGGCTCTAATACTCCTTGGAGTTTTCATTTTGGAATGTCAAGAGGTGATTGGTGGATTCTTTCAATGACTGTTTTACCCTTTGGGTCCAGGATATCAGGGCAGTTTTCCTTGATAATTTCTTGAAAGATGCTGTCCAGGGGTTTTTTTTTTTTTAAATCATGGTTTTCAGGTAATCCACTAATTTTAAAATTATTTTTCCTGGACCTGTTTTCCAGGAGAGTTGTTTTTCCAATGAGGTATTTTTCATTTTCTTCTATTTTTTCATTCTTTTGATTCTGTTTGACGGATTCTTGATGTCTCATAGAGTCATTAGCTTCCACTTGCCCACTTGTAATTTTTAAGGAATTATTTTCTTCAGCGAGCTCTTGTACCTCCTGTTCTACCTGGCCAGTTCTACTTTTCCAAGAGCTGTTGTCTTCAGTGGATTTTTTGCCCTATTTGAACAATTCTATTTTTTAAGGAGTTGTTTTCTTTAGTCAATTTTTTAACTTCTCTTCTAAGCTGTTGGCTCTTTTGTTCATAATTCTCCTATATAACTCATTTCTTTCCCCCATTTTTCTTCTGCTTCTCTAACTTGGTTTTTAAAATTCTTTTTGAGTTCTTCTAAGAGAACTTTTTGAACTTGAGAGACCAGTTCATATGGCTCTTTATGACTTTGCATATAGGCATTTTAACATTGTTATCCTCTCTGAGTTTGTGCTTTGAGCTTCCCTGTTGCTATAGTCACTTTCTATGATCAGGGCTCTCTTCTGGTTTTTTTGCTCATTTTAAAGCCTGTTTTGTGACTTTTAAAGTTGAACTCTGCTCCTGGGGCATAGGGGGCACTGTCCCAAGCTTCCTGTGCTGGGGACCAGGAGCCTGCTCACTGGTTTTGTGCCCCGGGGCCTTGAGTGCTGGTGGCTTGCCCATTGCACTGGTATGACCCTACTTAGTGGTGCCTGCTGGGCTGGCCATTTGCCTTCCTTGCTGAGGTGGAAGGCATCATAGTTGACCTGCATATCTATGACCTCAGGGCCTCAGGGGCTGATCTGTGCTGTGTGTGGCTGAGAGGCTCCCACTAGCTTGCCCAGACACTGTCTACACTGGGCGGTGCTATATTATAGCCCTAGACAGACAGATCTTTCCTGAAGTCCTTCTGAGTTATCTTAAACTGGAAAACTGTTTCACTCCATCTTCTGATGGATTCTGTGGCTCCAGAATCCATTCGGAGGCTTGGTTTAATGTTATTTCCAGAGCTCAGGCCACTTCCTGGCTCTTCTTGGTTCTCGGCTCTGTCCAGCTGCCCCATTTTCATGATTGCCACTTTGTATCAATTTAGTTCCGGGCGTCTTTCTTCATGTTTTGTTTCCATTGATTCTTTGATTGTCTTGATCTTTTATCCCTCCAGATAAATTCTGTTGTTTTTTTTTAGCTCTGTAATTCTTTGGTAGTTTAATTGTTTTGGCACTGAGTAAATAAACTAACATAGAGAGAATTGTCATTTTGTTCCATTGGCTAAGCCTGCCCATGAGCAATTAATATTTTATGTTTTATAATTGTATTCCTGTAGTTCCTGGGTTTGTCTTGGCAGGCAGATACCCAAGTATTTTATTTTGTCTGCAGTTATTTTCAGTGAAATTTCTTTCTTTTACTTCCTACTGGGTTTTATTGGTAGCATATTGATAGATGCTGAAGATTCATGTGGCTTTATTTTATCTCCTACAACTTTTCTGAAGTTGTTCATTGTTTTAATGAGTTTTTCAGTTGATTTTCTAGGGTTCTCTATACTATTATGTCATGTGCAAAGGGGTTAGTTTTATTTCCTCATTGCCTATATTTTATTTCTTCAGTTTATTTTTCTTACTGCTGCTGTTAGCATTTCCAGGACAGTACCGAGTCATGGTGGTGATAATGCCTGGCCTTGCTTACCCCCCGACCTTATTGGGAAGGCTTCTAGATGATCCCTATTACAGAGAACGCTTGTGGTTTCAGACAGATACAGCTTATCATTTTAAGGACAGCTCCGCCTATTCCTATGCTTTCTAGTGCTTTTAATTAGTATAGATGTACTTCGTCAAGCTTTTTCTGGATCTGTTGCTTTAATCACGATCTTTGTTGTTTTTGCTACTGATCGCTGGTAATGGTCAATCATGTTGATGGTTTTGCCAGTTTTCAGCCGGCCCGGCGTTCCCAGTCTGAATCCGGTCAGAGTATGTGATCCTTGTGGTCCTTCGGCTGCTATTTTATTTAGAATTTTTGCGTTGATATTCATTAAGGAAATTGGCCTTTAGTTTATCTTTATCTGCTTTTGCTCTTCATGCCTTAGGTATTAAAACTTTTCTGTGTCATAGATGGAATTTGGCAGGATTCTTTTATCCATTTTTTCAAATAGTTTATATGGTATTGGAATTAATTATTCTTTAGATGTTTAATGGAATTCACTTGAGAATCCATCTGATCCTGGGGATTTTTTCTTTTTTTTTAATTATTTTATTTGTTTTCAGTGTTCTACAATCACTTCCATATAACTTAGATTTTTCTTCCCTTCCCCCTCCTTGGCCCCTGCCCTCCATGAGATGGTGTACAATTTCATATAGATTCTACACATACATTCCTATTAAATACATTTTCACCTTAGTCATGTTGCAGAGAAGAAATCAGATGAATGGGAGAAATCATAAAACAAACCAAAACATAATACAAAACAAGATGATCTGCTACATTCTGTGATCAGATTCTGTAGTTCTTTCTCTGGATATGGAAGGTATTTTACCTTAAGAGACCATTGGGAATTTTTTAAGTCTTTGCATAGCAATGAAGTGCTAAGTCTACCAGAAAAATTCCTCACACACTGCAGTTGTTGCTGTGTATAAAGTTCTCCTGGTTCTGCTCCTTTCACTCAGAATCAGTTCATGTAAGTCTTTCCAGGCCTCTCTGAAGTCTTCTTGTTCATCATTTCTTATGGCATAGTAGTATTACAGTATATTCATATACCACAACTTATTCAGCCATTCCCCAATTGATGGGCATCCCCTTGATTTTCAGTTTTTGGCCACCATAAAAAGTGCTGCTATAAATATTTTTGTACATCTGGGACCCTTTCCCATTTTTATGATCTCTTGGGGATATAGTCCTAGAAGTGGTATTGCTGCATTAAAGGGTATGCACATATTTGTAGCCCTTTGGGCATAGTTCCAAATTGCTCTCCAGAATGGTTGGATCAGCTCCCAGCTCCACCAACAGTGAATTAGTGTTCCAACTCTTCCACATCTTCTCCAACATTTATCCTCATCTTGTTTTGTCATGTTAGCCAATCTGATAGGTGTGATGTGGTATTTCAGAGTTGTTTTGATTTGCGTCTCTCTAATCAATAGTGATTTAGATAATTTTTTTCACTGGGAATTTTTTTCTTAAGGAACTCATTGACAGCTTGTTCAATTTCTTTTTCTAAGATGGGGTTATTTAAGTATTCTGTTTCCTCTTCAATTAATCTGAATTTTTATTTTTATTAATATTCATCCTTTTCACAGGTGACCAGTTTTACTGGCATATAATTGGGCAAACTAGCTCCAAATATTTGATTGAATTTCATCTTCATTGGTGGTGCATTCATTCTTTTCATTTTTGATACTGGTAAATTTGATTTTCTTCTTACTTTATAAAAGTCAAATTATTCAGTGGTTTATCTTCTGTTGGTCTTTCCATAAAACCAGCTCCTAGATTTATTTTTTTAGTTCAATGACTTTTTGACTTTGAATTTTATTAACCTCTCTTTTAATTTTCAGGATTTTTATTTTGATGCTTAATTGGGGATTTATAATTTGTTGTATGTCTAGTGTTTTTAGTTGTATGTCCAATTTGTTCATTTACTCTTTCCCTCTTTTATTGACATAAGTGTTTAGAGATATACATTTGCCCAAGTACTACTTTCATGTATCCAACAAATTTTGGTATGTTGTCTCATTGATGTCTTCATCTTTAACGAAAGTGTTCATTGTTGCTATAATGTGTTCTTTGACCTACTCATTCCTTAGGATTGGGTTATATAGTTTCCAGTTAATTTTAATGTATGCTTCAAAGCCTCTTTATTGAACAAAGTTTTTATTTTACTTTGGTCTGAAAAGGGTACATTTTCTGCTTGTTTGCATTTGCTTGTGAGGCTTTTATACCCTAATACATAATCAGTTTTTGTGAAGGTGCCTACACAGCTAAGAAATAGGCATATACCTTACTCTTTCCATTAAATAAATACTCTTCCAACTTTTCTAAAATTCTGTTCATTTCCTTAACTTTTTCCTTGTTTATTTAATTTATCTAGATTTATCTAGTTCTGGATGGGGGAAAGTTGAGGTCTCCCCATTAGATGAAGCCGTGTGTATGTGTACTCTTCCTGCTTTTACTAGTTTAGATTCAGGAGAGAGAGAAGAGAGATGGGGACAGGGAGGGGACGTGGAGGGCAGAGAGAGTGCTCATGAGTGAGTGCTGCATCCCCTCTGATGCCGGAGCCCTCGCTTGTGCACTTGCTCTGTGGGACCTTGCAGGGTAGGCCAGGGCTCCTGAGGTCAGTAGGTCAGGGAATTCAGCTGTCCAGCTGTTTTCTTTGTGGTCATCCTGTGGCTTTTGTGTGTATTTCTTTTCTTTTCAGGCAGTTTTACCTGGTGATGAGAGAGAGGGCTTGAAGCATCCTGGGCTGATGCTAAAATACTCGACATACAAGAATCTGGCCCAGTTGGCAGCCCAGCGGGATGACCTGGAAACAGCTATGGAGCTCTACTTAGAGGTACTGTCAGCGTGAGCCACTTGGGTGCCACTTATCGGGGCCAGGGTGTTCCAGGATCCCTGAAGCCTGACAAGATTGACTTAGAAAGCCCCCTCCTCCTGATCTGTGTTCCAGTGACTTTAATCTGGCTTGGCCTTGCTGGGTCTGGCCCGTCTCACCCCTTTAGCCCTGTTGATGGAGATCTTCCCCAAGCTCTGCCCTTGTAGGTGAAGAATGTGACTGGAGTGCATTTCCTTGTCCTGTGGTGATGGCATTTCATCCCAAAGGTCCAGACTAGTCTTCAGAGCGTTCCTTTGGGGCCAGCCGTTGGCTCCCAAATCTGTGGTTTTCTTCTGCATCCACCCCCCTCCCCGCTGGAGGCCAGCGTTCTTGGCGCCCTTATATTCCCATGCCCTGGGCAGTCTTGTGCTGTGCTTTTCTCTGGCAGCTCTCAGAGGCTCTTGGGCACAGATTCTTCCTGCCCAGAGTTCTCCCAGTGTGGCTCTGCCCTTCTTCCCCAGGCAGCCAGCTCCCCATCTAGGAAGTCACTGCAGCCTCTTTTTAAGACATCATGGTCCAGATGTCCTTGCTGCTGTCTTCTGCATAGCCCTCTGCCACCTCTGGTCCCTATCTCCTTTGGGGACCTTCCTCCTGACCCTGGGAGTGCAGAGAGGCTCAGTAGGGTCTGGTCCTGGGGGTGGGGTGGGGTTGGGATGGGATGGGGGGGGGTGTGCAGAAAGAGGCAGGGCATTGACTGCTTCATCTGTCTACAAATGGGTGAGTCCCTGGTGACACCTTGGTGCTTATTGCCTGCCTGAGGTCAGTTCTGAGTGACATAACACCCCGCTCAGCTTCCTCTCTCTGGACCCTCCCCACTGGGACCCTCATCCAATCAGGCCCCTCCTGCCCTTTCACCACTTGCCAACCCTCCCTTGGTCAGTAGCCTCTACCTTAATTGCTGCACTGTCTTGGATTCTTGGAGTTAGGCTCCCAGATCCACCCTCATTGTCCTTCATCCTTTTGTATCCTTGTCCTGTGCACATACCCTAGAAGTGGAATCAATGCCACAATCTGGGCTTGAGGGACTTTGCCTTCACATTTTTCTTCATTTCTCCCCCATTTCTCCAGCTCTCTCTTCCCTCTCCCCCAACCACCTTTATGGATTCCATCCCTCACCAGGCTCCGGCCTTTGGGGAGAGATGAGGGCAGACAGACCCACACACTGTAATAAGGTGATGTTCTAAGTTTCACTTGGGCTCCACCTTCCTCTCCTTCCTTATCTACCATCACTCAGGTGCCAGTATCTCCTCCCATGTTGAGGGGTTCTCCAGGTGACCCCTCTTCCTGTTTGGCTGATCCCCCTCTGTCCCTTCCTCCCACTTCTCTCCCCTCTCCTGGCTCCTCCTTCCTGCTTCTCCCATCCTCCAATCACCCTCCCAGGATCCCTGCAGCCCCTGACTCCTCCCCTGTCTCTACTGCCCTCTGAAGCTAAGCTTCAGGGAAAAGGTGTCTATACCTGGGGCTCCCTTTCATCTCAGTGCTTGGGACAGTCTGCTTTCTGACCCCATTCCACCAAAACTGGCCTGTGCAAATTCACCAATGGCTTCATGGGTGTCCAGTCCAATGGTCTGCTCTTTCTCCTCATCTTCCTTGACCTCTCTTGGATCCCTCTGTTCTCCTGGATTCTCTCTTCTCTCTCTCGGCCCCCCTGCTCCCTTTCTGGCTGCTCCTTCTGTGTCTCCACCAGGCCATCTAACCTTAGGTGGCCCCTGGGCTCTGTCTCAGACTTTCTGTTTTTCTGGGTGGTATCATCCCCTCCCATGCATTTAATGACCTGCTGATGACTGTCAGATCTATTTCTCTTGCCCTGACCTCCCTGCTGACTTTTGGTCTCAAATGTCCCAACTGCCTTTCATCCATCTCTAACTGGGCCCAGTCACTGTTGAGGGCCTCCCCATCCTCCTGGACCCTCAGGCCCCCAGCCTGGTGCTCATCCCAGTCTCCTCCCTCTTTCAACCCCCGCTTCCCGATCCAATGTGGCACCATGGCCTGTTGACTTCACCTCTGTGTTTTCTCTCCAGTATAGTCCTCTCTGATGCTTCCCTCACCTTGGCATAAACCCTCATCTCCCCCCAGACTAGGGCAGTAGTTGCTGGTAGGGGGGAGGGTCTTCCTTCCTCTGTCTCTCTTCCTTCCAATTCATCCTTCACTCAGCCTCCAAAGGGATATCCCTAAAGCTCAGGTTTGACAATTTCACCCCCTACTCAGTAGACTCCAATGCTCCCTTTGGCCCCAACGAGTCAAAGCCTTTCATAGCCTAGCACCTCGTTCACCTGTCTAGTCTTCTTGTACCCCATTTCCCTCCAAGATATCCCCCTGATATTCCTCATACAACATGCTCCATTCATGAGGCAGGTTGGTGCTATAGGATAGAGACCAGGTAGTCAGGAAAACCTGAATTCAAATGTGACTTCATACTCTTAATAGCTTGTGACTCTGAGCAAGCCATCTCACCTCTGCCCACCTCAGTTTCCTCAACTGTAAAATGGAGCAGTGATAGTACCTCCCTTTCAGGCTTGTTGTGAAGACTAAATGAGATGATATTTGTCAAACGTTTAGCACAGTGCCTGGCATCTAGTGAGGCTCTCATTAATGTTTCCTTCCTCCATCCCCCTCCTCCCTTGCTTCCCTCCCTCCCCTCGTTCCTTCTTTTTTCCCTTCTTCCCTCCATGACTCCTTGTTCCATGCAAGGCTTTTCTTCCCCAGTGGACATCCTTGCTTTACCCCTGTTCTTATTGGAAAGGTCCCTGGTGTCCTTCGCCTGTGGTGTTGCTCCAGAAGTTTTGAGCTCTGGAACGATGAGACAGTTTATTAAAGAGTCCTTTCCCCTTGTCTGTGGACTGTCCTTTTCCCCGGAACTTTCGGTATTGGGGAAGATATTGGAAATGTTGTGTAGATCAAGGTGGTGTTGGATGACAGTCACAAGCTCCCAGGCCCCTTTTAGCTGTCCCCACATGTATGCTGTGGCCAAGTCATTGGCCATATCTGTTTGCCTGTTTCTAGGCTGTGATGCTGGACTCTACAGATGTCAACCTTTGGTATAAGATTGGCTGTGTGGCCCTGAAACTGGTGTGCATCTCGCTGGCTCGCCATGCCTTTGAGGAGGGCCTCCGCTGCAATCCTGACCACTGGCCCTGCTTGGACAACCTCATCACAGTCCTGTACACACTTGGCGACTACACCAGTGAGTCCAGCCCCTTCAGGGGAGGGTGCCAGGCCGGGGCTGGCCCTGAGTGCATCCCCCTGAGGGAGTGTCCTCCACAGGTAGCTCACCTATCCACCTTTCTGTTCATGAGGTGGATCAAGAAGTCTTTCCCTGTCCTTGTCACCTGGTCAGTGCCCTCCCAAAGGGGATGCCCAGAGCTGCCCTTGATGCAGCAGGGACACCTCATACCTGGCAGGCTCTTCCTTCCTGTCCCCACCGCCCCCAGGAGGCCTGTGCTGGCTGCCCTGCCTCCCTGCCTTTCTTTCACCTGCCACATATGACTAGCAGGATATGTTCCTCAAGGACAGTAGAATTTTTTTATTTTGGTGGTCGTGGAGGCTTTCTTTGTGTTCCCCAGCACTTGACTCAGGATTAGCCCACTTCCTGGCTTACTTAAGGGCTGATGCAGATTGCCCTTTTGAGCTAGCCCCCTGAGAAGTCGAATGCCCTCTAAGGCTACCCTGGTAGAAGGGTTCCCCAGAGAGGTCAGCAGGGGTCTTTGGCTCCCATGGACTTTTAAATCAGATGATGTTGCCTTGGTGTTCCTTCTGACAACCTAGGCTGTCTCTGGAAGGGGATGGATAGTCAGGGGTTTGGGGGGGGTGGGAGAAACTGAACAGTGAGTGGGGGGCATGGTTGGAAGGCCTACAGCCTGCTGAGGTTGTGACACCCCAGTGCTCCACTTTCTGAGGGCTCCACCTTCTCAGCTGCAGCAGAGAACATCTGATGAGTGAGTGAGCTCCTTGTTCTTCGTGCATGGGCATAGCCCATCTGGTCTGCAGCAGAGGGCACCAGGGGTTCTCACTTGGTAGGGAGGGAAGTGTGGCCAGATATTCATAGTCAGGCTGAGGGCATTTCTGGAGGCTTTTTGCCAAGTCATAGAGAAAGGGGTACAGGACTGGGCTGTCACAGGGATGTGCTTTGAGTCAGGGAGCGTAGAGCTTAAGGGAGATGGAAAACAGACTCACCTGGCAGGAGGGCTGTAGTATCTCTGCCAAGAAAACCCCAAATGGGACCCTAGAGAGTCAGGTGTGAATGAAGGGACCCAGTCCTCAGGTTTTTGGGAGACCCTGGCACACAGTGGGCACCACCCTCCAGCTCTGCCCTTGGGCTCCAGGCCCACGTTGTCCACTGCCTGCTGCTCAGAGTCCCTGGCTGCCTTCCACCCTACCCCCACCTGGCCAGTCCTTTGTGTCTATCTTCCCAGCTGGTCCCTCCTCCCTGCTCTGTCCTCTGCCAGCTGCTTGAAGGACCTTCCTAAGGTACAGGCCTTGTAATTGTGTGCCTGTACCAACAAACTGCCAGTCTCCTGGGGACCATGTTGTCCATGTTCTGCAGTCCCCCCTTGGTGAAGATGCCACAGCAGGCCTTTCTAGGCCAGGGCCTTCACCCTCAGGCCTTAGAGCCATCCCCATGGGCAGCAGTGGGGAGGAGGGACAGAGGTGCTGCGGTTCAGTGGTCAGTGAGAAACCGAGAAACTGAGCAGCTGGCTAGGGAAAGCGTACTCCTTTGTTCTTGGCTGGGTTTTTCTCTTCTTTTTTATTTAGGCAATGTAACAAATACTGTCAGTACAGTAAAACAAAGCATAAAACGTCCATGCTCCATGACTCTGATATTGAAGGTATCTCCTCCTAGGTCAGTGAGAGGAGGAGGGAAGGAAGGGCCTTTGGCTGGTGTAGCTCGAGGAAGAGGTCAGGCCCTCCTGGGGGCCCAGGAGCGGTCCAGGTGGGCAACATCCCACTCATCCCTCTGTCACCCTCATTCTGGCCTCCAAAAGTCTCAGAGAACTTGATTATTGGAATCAGAGAACTGATTCCTTTTCTGCCCAATCATCGAATGGAAGACAAGGGAGAAGCATTGTTGTGGTACCTGCTGTGTGCCATGCACAGTGCCCAGCACCTTCCTTTTCTGTTCAGTTACTGGGCTAGCCCAAGATCTGTCTGAAAAGCTTTATCCAGGTGTGGGAATTGGAGGAGACCTGGTCACATGGTATGTGGATGGCAGGCTGGACTCCTCCACCCTGCTGCTTAGAGCTCCTTAGCCAGGACCTGGGTGACTGAGCTGGCCAGAGCCTGCTCAGAGTTTTCTTAGTCATCCAGCTCAGGCAGCTGTATGTCTGCTCTGTGATCACTCATTGCTTCCACGTTCCTTTGATTGAATATGGAGGCATGAGGGAGCCCCTGGGGGACCTCCTCCATGCCAGGGAATTGTACCTGGTGGCCCTTCCCCTCCTGACTTCTGATGAGGCAGACAGGGGCATCTGGCTGGGGTCCCCAAGGCACAGTGTGGAGGCCCAAAGCGCTGGGGGTGATGCATGCCAGTCATGGGAATTCAATACAGGGTGTGAAAGGGGGACAGAGATGCCTCTCTGTGTGGGGGACAGAACCTGCCTTTGTGGGGCCCTGCTGGAGGGGTGAATGGATGGGACAGAAATGAGGGAGAAGACCAGGATGCCTTGGAGGTGTCTAGCATGGGTCAAGAAGGCTCAGAAAGGAGAGTCAAAGTCTGCCGAAATCAGAAGCACCTTGCTGTCTTGGAGATGTCTTCCAGTTCCCAGCTTTGCCTTTTGTCCTCTCAGGTGTTCAGAGTGAAGTTTGGAGCCTCAGGGATAGGCCTGCCTGGCTCTCCTCTTGGACCTGACTGTCTCCTCTCTCTCTCTCTGCAGCGGGCCTGTATTTCATCTGCAAAGCCCTGGAGAAGGACTACAGGTACAGCAAGGGACTGGTGCTGAAGGAGAAGATCTTCCAAGAGCAGCCCAGTCTCCGCAAGGACTCTCTACGCATGTTCCTCAAATGGTAACCAACTCTATGTTGGCCTGCCCCCCACAGGTCCCTGTCCCCAGCTGCAGCACCTACCCTCCTGTGCCTTCTTATCCCTGGCTCCAGTGCCTGGTCCTCTGTGTCCGCCCATCCTCACTCAAATGCCTGACACCTGTACCCACTGGTCCCTGGCTCAAGCACATGCCCCCCCACAGCTACCCATCACTGACGAGCATCTGGCACCTGTGCCCATTGGTCCTTAACTCAAGTGCCTGCCCCACAACCTCCCATCTGTAGCTCGAGAGCCTGACCCTTGTGCCCTCCTGAGCACAGCTTGAGCATCTGCCCTACACCCCTGCTCATCCCCAGCTCAAGTGCCTGCCCCCTGTGCCCACTGGTCCCTGCCTTGAGCACCTGCCTCTCCACATTCCCTCTCAGCCATAGTGATGTTTCACCCACCAGAGTCACTGCTGGTCCTCTGGCTTTGGCTTCATGGTTCCACTTTGCTCTGTGGTGTGGGAGAATAGGAGGGGAAGCTGTGTCAGCCATGGGGGCCTCTGCTCAGAAGCTCAGCTTGTGCTGTTTTCCTTTTTCCCATCACTCCTCATGGGGCCTGGATGTGGTCAGGGACCCTGTATGGCTCATCTTGTATTCTTGGTGTTCTCCTGTCAGCTCCCCTTGGGGTCTCTGGGTTCATATGCGCTGATCTGGGTTTCCCCACACCGCTGGACATGGGGTGATCCAGCCTCTGCTTGCAGATTCCCAGGCAGAGGGCCCTTGCGCTCACGGCATTGAGAAGCTCGCCTTAGTTAGCCATTCACTGCTCCTGGGACAGACCTCCTTGGCCTCATGTGGTAGGCCCTCTCCAGCCTAGCTTAGATCCCCGAGCTGAGCAGGCCTGTGCAGGAATCTCCTTCAGGATGCCTTGTCTCATGTTCTATCCCAGATGCCATAGCCAGAGGGGGCCCGGTTGGTGCAGAACACTAGTCTCAGGTGCTTTATTGTGCCCCTTACACTGGAGGGACCATGCAAGCCTGGCCTGGCTGGTCAGCTGTCTCGTGCAGCCCTGCCCTGGCTCTGTCCTCTGGACCTGTTGGCCTTGTTGACTGCCCTTAAGTGCCCTGCTCCCCATTGTCACTTCTCCAGCCAGGTGGTCAACAACCACCATCACTGTTCCTCTCAGGATGGGGACGACTCTCCTCAGCCCCAGGACTGCCGCAGAATTGTCACACTGGCTATTGCCCTCACCTCTTGAACCTTTGAAAAATGACCAATTTTTTTCAATCAGCAAAAGTCCACTTTGTTCATATTTCCATTCTCCCTCCCCTCTCTCCCCCCAGTGTGAGAAAGAACCAAACCCTATTGAGAACATGTTGAGTCCAGAAAACACCCAGTCCACAAACATGCTTGTCCCTCTCTCTGAGGACGGGGCCATCCTCCTTCTCTCAGAGTTGCCATTTTTGTACAAATGGTTTTCTTGGCTCTGCTCTCCTCCCTTGGCATCAGTTTATTCAAATCTTCCCCAGTTTCTCTGAGACCATCCCTGGCACAATAGCATTGCTCTGCATTTCTGTACCCCCCTTGTCCGGCCATTCCCTCAGATTCTATTTTTTTGCCACCATGGAAAGAGCTGTTAGGAGTATTTAGGTGTGTCCTTAAAGGTTGTTTTTGGGCAGCTAGGAGACCAGCTAGCAGGCACAATGGATAGAGCATCGGGCCTGGAGTCAGGAAGACTCATCGTCCTGAGTTCAGATCTTGCCTAACTATATGATCCTGGGCAAGTCACTTAACCCTGTTTGCCTCAGTTTCTCATCTGTAAAAAAAAGCTAGAGAAGGAAATGGCAAGCCACTTCAGTATCTTTGCCTAGAATACCTCAAATGGGGACAGAAGAATTAGATATGGCTGAAACAGCCAAACAGCCGAGTTTGCTTTGCTTAGGACTAATTCCTCCCTTACTCTACCTTCCCTGTGTTTTCCCCACTCCCTTTTCCTTTTGTCGCCTTTTCTTTCTGTTTCCCTGATGAGTGAAATGTATTTCTGAACCCGACTAGGTGGCCATTTTCCCTTCTTCCCTCTCTTTCTGTTCTTAAGCTCCTCAAGCCCCAGCAGGCCCACTCTCAAGTTCCTTCGGTGACCCTGATGCAGATGGGGCTCCAAAGGGTCCCATGGAGTGCAGGCAGTGCATTCTTGATCCCTGGTCCTTCTAGTTGTCTTGCCTGTGCTGCTCTTCCCTCCTGTGTTTGCCCCTCAAAGTTTCTCCACACCTCTGCTTTTTTATTCAGGAGCTTAGAGGTCCCTTGCTCCGTCGAGGGCCCATTTCTGTATCATGTTCCCAGCTCTCTCTGTTCCTGCATGGTGGTGGCTGCTTGGTCCTGAGGGATGTTGCCCAAAACTGACTGGGACTGATACCTTCTTCTTCTGGGTGCTGCCCAGGTGACCTTCTTTGAGCCAGATAGAGGCTTGGGGCTTGCTCTGAGGGTTGCACAGCAGCTTCTCTGGCTTTGTCTCTTGGATCTCTTAGATCCGTTCATTTGAGACCTGCTTTGTCCCTCCTCCCTAAGCTGCGAGTTCCTGTTTCTCTGTTTCTCCTGTTCTGTTTCCCTTTTGTTTTAGCTCTTCCAGAAAGTCTGGTACATGTCCTCAGACTGCATTGTTCTGTGTGCATGTCCTGAGTGTCCTAACTGCCCAGAGGGCTCCTCAGGGGTATTCCTTTTGGGTTTGCCCATTCTGCGGACTTGATGTTAGGGCTGGCTTGGTTGCTGGTCCTACTGCTTCAGGGCAAGGTCAGAGGTTGGGGCAGGCTGGGAGTGGCGGCGTGTCTGCCAGTCCCTGATCTGGGTGGGGTTGGGCTCAAGCAGGAGGAGATGCTGCTGCCGTCGGCCCCTTGGCCTGGGAGTCCTCTGCAGACCAGGCACAGAGGCTCACAGACACTGGCTGCCCTCCTCTGTTCAGTCTGCCCTAGACCTGTCACTACAGAGGTACTCCAGGGTGGACCTAGGTACTCCTTGTTCCCTGGGCACTAGAGCACGCTCTTGGCCCAACCCAGCTGGACTGGTTCCATGACTCACTGTGGCTTTTCTGGCCATGTTTGGTGGAAGTTTTGTGGTGGGGAGTGCTTGTGTTCTTGCTTCTCTGCCCTCTTGGCCCCTCCTCTAGTGATTCTTCTGAGGCTTTTGTGGCCCTCTCCTTGTCCAACTGCACTTCTCAGGCACTTTGACAGGAACCCACAGAGCGTCAGGGGGTCACTTGAGTTCTGTCCTGTGTTGTCCTCGCGCTCTTCTTCCTGCCACTCCCGAGAGCTGAGGGTCGTCGGGCAGAATTTGCTTCCTCACTCTCAGCAGGTCTGGCCTCTGCTTCCTCACTTTGTCCTTCCCAAGTGCTTCCTGGCCTGACATGACTTCCCTCCAGGGACAATAGCTGTTCCTGTGCCTCAGTCTCCTTCTTGGGGCTGTGGGGAGGTGGGACAGGGGTTTTAGGCCCAACTGGAGACCCCTCTGCTTCTTGAACATGATTCTCCCACCACTCTGCACTCTTGCTGGTCCCACCTCTCCCACCCCCCATGTCTACCTCACGTGTGTGGTATCCATCGCATCTCATGCCTGTGTCCTGAGCTTTGGTTTCCTCTCCAGACACCTGGTCCCCCTGCCAGCCTTGTGTATAGTGGGTGCTCAGGGATCTGCCAGAAGACTGTTTTGAGCATGCAGTTCCCTCTCCCCCAGGAGTCTGGGAAGTGGGCTCTTGGTGTATGAAGTTGCCACACTTTCCCAGGGTATTGGTGGGGTCACCCCTCAAGACCCCTCCCCAAGGCTGAGATGGCTCTGAACAAGCCAGAATAGGGTCAATCCAATGGCCTGCACCCTTTTGTTGGGTGTGCAACAGATTGAGGCAGCCTTAAGGGGTCCTTGGTGAGCTCTGCCTCACCTCAGTCTTTCCTCTCTCTCCTTGATCCCTAGTGACATGTCAATCCATGACGTGACTGTGAGTGCCACAGAGACAAAGGCCATTATTGACGAGGCTCTGGACCTGCGCAAGAAGAGGCAGGCGCTGCTGGTGCGCGAGAAGGAGGCAGACCTCCATTTGACTCAGCCCATCCCTTTCTTCACGTAGGTCTTTCAGGGGGTGTGGAGGGGTGGGTGAGGCACCTCAGCAGCCCTGGCAGTGTTGGAGGGTGGACCGTGCTGCCCAGCAGGCCCCTTGGGGGCATGGGCTTCTCCACCAGAACAGAATGAGCTTCTCACTTCTCTCTTTGCTTCTGTCTGCTCTTCTGGGGAGAATGACCCCAGCCTAATTGAAATGGATACTGAGGAACTGACCCCAGGGTGATGAGGGGGTTCTGAGCTGAACCCCAAGGGAGCCCCTGGCTACTGGCAGGGAATCCCATAGGTTGGCCTGCCCTTTGGCCCCTCCCTGTGTCCGAGCCCAAAATGGGGCTGAGTGGGGCCAAAGGCTGCTGGCCAGCATCAAGGGGAAGGGGAGTGGAGCCATGCCTGGGGCACCTTGTCACTTTCCTCTGAGGCTGGGCTCCAAATCCCAGGACAGGGGAAAGGCAGAAATGGAAGGGCAGAACTAGGCCTGGCCCCCTTTGTGTGTGGGGGGGGGCCTCAGGTGGGTGCCTGGAGCCCTGGCCCTGGCCATGATGGGCATGCCCTGGCTCTACCTCTCATTGTGCAGGTGGAAATGCCTCGGGGAGAGCCTGCTGGCCACCTATGCCCACTTCACATCCTGTGACCCACCTCAGCCCAGCTTAGGCAGGAGAATCGAACTCTCGGAGTACCAAGACCCTGCTGTCCTCTCTGTCCCTGCTCCACCTCCTCCTGCCGTGACCTCGGCGCCGGAGCCTCTGTTCCCCTACACTGCCATGGCGCCCAGCTTTTCTCTCCCCAACCAGAGCTTATTGGAGGCTGTTGCTCCTCTAGGTGAGTTGGGGGCTGGTCTTTAATGACAGAGAGTGGGCAAGGGGCCTGTTTAAAGAGCCCTGCAGGGGGAGGGGAACATTCCTCCCCAGGGCCAGGAGTGTTCCTTAATTCATACTGGGCACGAATCTCTCTCCTTTCTGGAGAATGAGAATAACCCATGCTTCTAAAGCACTTTGGGAGGTGCCTCCTGGTATGGAAAACTGAGACTCAGTCAGGTAGAGGGCTATGCCCAAGGTCGCAGAGCCAGGAAGTGTGTATGTATGGTGTGGCTGCTCTGCTTCCGTGTGGTGTGTGGTATGGTGTGTGTGTGTGTGTGTGTGTGTGTGTGTGTGTGTGTGTGTGGGGTGTGCATGTTGGGTGTGGCATGTGTGTGATTGTGTGGTATATGTGGTATGCTTGTGTGTATATGTGGTATGTGCATGATCTGTAAATGTGTCTAGTGTGTACATGTGATATGTGCGTATGAGTCTGGTGTGTATGTCTTCAAGTGTGTGGCATGTGTATGATATGTATGTGGTATGTGTGGTGAGTATGTGTGTATGTGTCTGATATTTGTGTGTATGTGTGGGTATATATGGTGAATAGGTTTGTGTGGTGTGTATGCATCTATGGTGAGTGTGTGTGAGGGGGGTGATTACAAAGGTTGGAGAGATGTGGTTTCTGTGTCATTTCGTCATTTTATTCCTAAGGCCAGCACGTGGATTAATAAAAGGAAGAATCACTTGACCTTTTCTCTTAGACCCAAGGTCATCATGGGGTGATTCACCGTTTGTACGGCCTTGAAGAGTGGATGTTCCTGAGGGTGGAAATCCACCCTGTTGGGATAACAGTTAGTGAGGGGCTGAGAGTGACATCGTGTCCCCACATGCCGACTACCCCCTGCCTGGGGCAATTCCCCAGCCTCAGCACAGCCCAGGGGTTGTGCCTCCTCCAACTCAGAATGAGGAAGTTGGTTCTGTCTCATTCTCAGCAGCATCCTTCAGGACACTGAACTTTATAAGATCAGGACTGTAGAAAGAGGGGGAAATAGCAGCTTTCCCCTGAATTGTTGGTTCTTAATCGTTTCTCTCAGTGTGGTATGTGTGAGCGTGGTGTGCACGTAGTATGTATGTGTGTGTATGCGTGTGTGCGTGCTGTGTGCTTAGTATATACGTGTGTTTATGTGTGTATGTTGTGTGCGTGTGTGGTGTGCATGATATGAGCATGTATGGTACATGTGTGATATGTATGTGTGAGTGGTGTGGACATGTGTGTGTGGTGTGGACATGTGTCTCCTCCTTGGGAGCTTTGCCCTGCCCTGGCTGCCACAGAGCCCTGGGTGTGCAGCCCATAACCCTCTGTGATTGTCGGCTTGGCCATGCAGGAGATGCCTCCGGGGGAGACAAATCCAAGAAGGGTGTCAAGCGGAAGAGGCCAGTAGTCGAGGAGAGTGGGGAGACTGCCAAGAGACGATCTGCACGTGTCCGCAACACCAAGTGTAAGAAGGAGGAGAAAGTTGATTTCCAGGAGCTGCTGCTCAAGTTTCTGCCTCTCAGGTGCTGGGGATAGATGGACAGATAGATGGACGGAAGGATGGATGGATGAATGGATGGTTGGGTGGATGGATGAATGTATAGGTGGATGCATAGATGGGTGAACGGACGGACAGATGGATGGGTAGATGGATGGATAGATGAGGAGGGAGCCAGGCAGGGAGGCCTCAGTGACTGGAAGTCCCTTTTCTGCCTCCTGGTGCCCATCCCTAGGACAGAGAGCCATCCTTGATGCTCTGCGAATGTGCCCACAGTTCCTGGTCAACACCAGCAGTGTGGGTGTACTATAGGGGGTGGGGCAGCGAGAAGGCCCCTGTCATTGACCAGAAGTGTGAGAAGACAGGCAGGGAGAAGGGGGTCATTTTTGTGGGGGACCCTGGATAAGTCCCTTCCTCCCTGAACCTCTGTGTTCTCTTCAGTAGAACGTGTGTTAGACCCATCCTCAGCTAGGGATGCCATGAGAATCCCTCCTGAGGGGCTGACCCTTGTGTGTGCTACATGCTCCTTGGACCATCCATCCCTTTTTCCTGAGTACACTTTGTGCCCTATCAGACCAGACCTGGGAGTTGATTCTGGGCCAGGAGAGGGGTCACTGTGGACTCGGAGTGTGGGGCCTCCATGTGCACAATTTGGGGCTTCAAGGTGATGTGAAGATGGGATGGGCTGTGATGGAGGCAGGAGCAGTGAGGCCCACCATCCTGGGGAGAGGCAGAGATGGTGGCAGATGGGTCAGTCTAGAAAGGCCAGCTCCTGTGAGAAAGCAACTCCCCCCAGGCCACCAGGAGCTCTCAGGTGATGGAGGTGTGAGACTTGACCTTCCTCCTCAGTGCATGGCTCTGTCAGGCTAGGACACAGGCACAGAGGGATGTGTGCCACTCTTTGGAGGGCCTAGCAGCTGTTCCCCATGTGCCCAGACTGTGCTGGATGCCAGGCCTGTGAGGACCGTGGCAAACCAGTATCTGTCCTTCATAGGAAGAAGCATCGAATACTGCTATTGCTGACCATGGGCTTCCTGGGTTAAGCCAGCAGGAAGGAAGCAGCGGCGAGGAGGAGGGAGGGGCAGAGAATGAGAGCAAGGATCGGGGGCAGCCCTCGTGACAGCTTGATTGGAGCCTTGGATCCTGCCAGGCCCCAGCATTGGACCACTCTGTGGGGAGTGTTTATGAGAGCCCAGGGTGGTCGGTGGAGGGGGATGGGGATTGGGAGAGTGGAGATGGCAGCTCAGTTGCTCCTCTGCAAAGGGCTGGAACGAGGGGCTCAAAGCAGCCTTTGAAAGCTTGTGGGAGAAGCCCTGATGAGCTCCATAGCAGAAAAGAGATGCAGGTGATGCCCTCGTCCCAGTCCATGCCTCTGCTCCTTGAAAGCTCCCCATCACCCCAGTGGGTAGATAAAGGGACACCAAGTAGTGACTGCCCCTCCCCTTCATCTAGGGACAGCTGAGGAGCAAGGCCAGGTGTAACTCTCTGTTGGAAGGGCTGGCCAGTTATCCAGATAGTGCTACTGAGAAGCGCTGTGGAGGCGAGGGTCCTGGCTGGGGGAGAGACCTTGAGGGAGGGGGAGGGGAGAGGCTGTTAAGCAGCAGTGGTGATGGGTAGGGCTGGGAGACAGATGCTCCCCCACATCTTGTGACACTGTGGCCCTCAGCCGAGCTGAGCTAGTGCACGCTTGTTCAGCCTATCACAGTGCCAGAAGAAAGGGGAAAACCAGGCCTTGGAGAGGAGGCTTTAAGAATAGACTTATTATGGGGGGCCATAATATGTCACTCACTATGACAGATGTTACCCTTTGAAAGCAGATATTCTGATCAAAGCTGTCTACAGTCATGTGAAAAAAACTGCTCTAACTCACTATTGACTAGAGAAATGCTGATTAAACCAGCTCTGAGGTTGCACCTCACACCCTTCAGAGCGGAATATGGCAGAGAAGGACCTTGAGTGTATTGGAGGGGGTGTGGGAAGTCAGGACACTCGTGTGCTGTTGGTGGAGTGGTGAGCTGGTCCAGCAATTCTGGAGAATAATTTGGAACCATGCCCAAAGGGCCGCCACACTACAGGCTCTGACTCAGCAAGGCCACCTAAATATTTAGAGCAGCTTTTTTTGTGGTAGCGGTGAAATGGACATTGAGGAAACGGTTGAACAAGTTGTGGTGTGTGAATGTAACGGAATACTGTTGTGCTGAAGAAATGAAAAGCAGGATGATTTCAGAAAAACCTGGAAAGACTTACATGAACTGATGCAAATGGGGGAGCAGAACCAGGAGAACACAGTAACAGCAACATTGTAACAGTGTACTGTGGATGACTTAGCTCTTCCCACCAGTGCAGCAATCCAGGACAATGTTGAAAGACCCATGATGGAGATGCTTCCCCCCTCCAGAGAAAGAGCTCCTGGACTCTGAGTCCAGGAGGCTGACTTTTCCCTCCTTATTGTCCCTCATCATGACTAGGGTGGAAGTGTTTTGCCAAGATTTCATGTGGATGATGGCTATCATTGTATGTCTTGCCTTCTTGATGGATGGGTTAGAAGGAGAGAGAGAATTTGGGATTGAAAATAAATTTTTTTTAAAAAAGGAAGAAAGTAGACATTATGCCTTCCACTTGACTAGGGTTAGTTAGATTCATTGGTCAGTGTAGGGCCCACTGATGGAATCCGAGGGATGGAGCTGGTTAGACTGAGAAACCTCAGCTCATTGGTCAGCACCAGGGCAGCCTAGATTTGCTGACAGTGGGAGCCCGCAAGGTGGAGGATCCAGCTAAGGACATTGCCTTGGGTCACTCCGAGGGAGGCTAGCCCACCGATGGAATGAATGATCCAGGACTCCGTGGGATGGAGCGGGGCTATGTCCAGTAAATACCAAATTGGACTGAGAATGAGTTTGTGGATTATGTTCTGGTCTCTTCCTGTGACTCTTTGGTGGTGGAAATGTATAGCTGTACCGTTTCTTATCTCCGTAAAGTGTAATATGTAATCAGTATCAGTATAAAGACAGCACATGTTGATAGAGCACTTTTAAGTATCATCATTTTTCTTCACAACCATTTCACAGATGAGAAACCTGGAGGTAGGCAAAAGATAAGTGACTTGCCCAAGGTCACTCAGCTAGTAAGTGTGTCAGGTTGGATTTTAACTCAGGTCTTCCTGATGCCATAGTGCCCCATCATGGCTCATTGTGCAGATTCAGCAGAAAGTTTGACTGCCGAGGCTTTTAGGGGTGAATCTGGAAAGAGCTCTAAAGTGGGTTAAAAAGTGGAAAAAATCTGTTAAGATTTCATTTCTTCTTTTGAAATGTGTTGTTCTGGATGCCTCTTGTTTTTAGATCAGAGGGGAGGGGGCTCAGTAGCCACTTGGCAGTGATGGAGCTCTGGGGAGGAAGGTGATGAGTTCCATTTTGGCTGTGTGCAGTGGAACTGCACAGTAGAGTCCAGCCTGTGGTGGACTTTGTGGGACCAGTCTGCCTTGGGGTGGCCACTAGTCATGCAGAACCTCCCTTCAGAGGGAAGCTAGGCTTCTAGGGCACAGGGACCCAAAAGAGAGGAAGAAGGAGAGGTATTTCAGGGGCAGTGGACTGAAAGTTTCCTCCAGGGTAGGGTCGGCAAATGGAAAAAAAAGAAAATAGATCAGTGGCAGGGATTCCTGCCCAGTTAGGAGTGGTGGTCCCAGGGGCTTGGTTGTGCCCTTTTTCTCTCTGAGAGTGCCCCTGACCCCTGTGCCCCTTGCCTTGCAAGAATGTACATCAGAGAGCAGTGACAGTGGGGGCAAATTTGGGGAGTCAGACCTTCTTCTTGACTTGGCCTTATGGGCTGTGTTGGTGCAGGCTAAGAAAACTGGACCCTGAGGAGGAGGATGACCCCTTCAGTAACTATGAGGTCCAGTCAGAAATTAAACAGGAGAACTTCCCTAGTGTGGGCACACACAGACTGTCCTTTGACTCCACCACGTTTGTGGAATCAGGTAGGAGTCTGGCTACCTACTCCGCTCTGCTTGTCCTTTTCCTCTTATCCCTTCTTAGTTTTCATGTCCCTTTGGTACAGGGTAGTTTTGGGCCCTTCTAGCCCTTCTCTAATCTCACAGCTGGCTTTGGGATTTGCTGTTAAGCTGACCTGTGGCCAGGGAGGGAGAGCCACTATCTTATGGACCCTGGGCCTCAGGCCATGGCCAGGCCAGCCACTGGGAAACCCCAGCAGGGAAGTCTGCAGTCTAATGGGCCCCTACCACTGGGCTGATGTCTGGGAGAACCCAGCGGGGAGGGTGGGTGCTGCTGTGCTCTAGGTCCTGGCCTCAGAGAGACTCCAGCTAGGACAGTCTTCTCACATTAGAGGGGAATTACTTTCACTTCAGAGCAGCAGGATGTTCATAAGTTTCTTCTGGACAACATGAACAATGGTGGCCTGCTGGAGCTGATGATGAGGTACCTGAAGGTGATGAGCCTGCAGTTCCTGGTGAAGTGGCCCCCAGGCTTGGGCCAGGTGGTTCTCAGCATCTTCAGCAGCTGGCGAAAGCACAGCAGCGGCCTGCCGAATCCTCTACTCCGTGACTGCAGTAACCAGCACATCAAGGTATGGACTTGATCTGGCAGCCAGGGTCTAGGGTCTGGCCATACCTTTCAGGGCCTATCTGCTCTGCTTTGCTTTAGCCTGGCCCTGGGTTGTCTTACCTCCTTGTTGGAGAGGACTGTGCCATTCTGGCTGCCACCCTGTCTCTATCTTTCCTCAGGGCTCTCCTCCCTTTGCCACCCATGCCTATCTTGTCCTGCCTTGTCGAGAGCTTGAGGTCTGTCTCTCTCTCTCTCTCTGTTCCTTCTTTGTCCCTCCTCTTTCCCAACTCTCCCTCCATCTGTCTTCTTTTCTCTGTTCCACCTCTATCAGTCTGTCCCTTCCTCCCCTCCTTTTTCCCCTCCCCTTTTGCTCCCCTTCTCCCTTTCCTCCCTCTATTTCCTTGATGCCTGTAGGCACTCAGGCCTCTTCCGAAAGTAGCTCAGCTTTGACCTTGCTGGCTCTGCCAAGCCACCATCCCTAGTCTGCTCCCAGATGCAGCAGCCTCCCCTTCCCAAGCATCCCTGCTCTTTACACCTGCTGCCTCCTCTGCTCAACTGAAATGGCTCAATCTCCGGGGCTTCTCTTCCCCCATTTTTATCTCATCCTTTATAGTTTGTTTTTATTTTTAAATTTTTTTCTGCTCTTTTAGAAAGAAATTTTAAATAACAGATCTATTTTTCTTCTTTCTATGTCCCACACCACTGAAAATTAAGACTAAAATAAAATGAAGTGCCTTGTAGCAGACATGCATAGTCAAACAGAGCATTTGCCAGTGGTGCATCTCACTCTGTACCCCAAAGCTGCCCCCTGTCTTTGGCAGGGTGTCGCGGGGAGGAGAGCTTGTCTCTCTGAAAGACCTGGCCTCTGACCTCTCAGGCTCATTGGAGATCTTCAACTCCCTGCTCGGTGGGGTGGTTGTTGCCATATAAGAGCACTGTGTCACCTTCTCACCCTTCTGCCACCACCCCCCACCCAATTGAAAGCGAAAACGAATCCCTTACTGCCCTTGGCTTGCTCAGCGTCCCCGCAGGGGGCACTGCCCGGCTTCCTTTCCTTGGCTCCTGCACACATGGAGCTCTCAGTATTTCTTCACATCCTGAGGTAGTGTTTCTTTGCTTAGGACTCATCCCTCCCTTAATCCTCTTCCCTTGAATTCTCCCTTCTGCCCTCTCCCTGCTCTTTCTCCATTAATTGAAACGTTTTTCTGTACTGCCCATGTACAGCTTCTCCTTCCTCCTTTGACCAGTTCAGAGGAGAGGGAGGTTCTGGTGTGAGCTGCTCCCTCTCCGCTTGTCCTCATTGTTTCTATGGACGTCTGCTTGTGCACCCTGATTAGGTGTGAGAATTTCCCTTCCCCTTCTCCCCATGTCTTCCTCCTGTTCTCCTCCACTTCCATTCTTTGTTTAAGATTCTTGGGCTTTGTCTGTGGAGGTGGAGAGCTCCCTCTGTGACCCCTGATGAGGATAGGGCTCTGAAGGAACTCTTAGATCATTGCTCCCTATGTGAATATAGATAATTTATCCCTGTTTGGATATCTATTACTGTTCATTCAAGTTTACCTTTTTATGTTTCTCTTGACATCTCTGTAGGACATTTGAAGGTCAAACACAGATGTCAAGATAAACCCTGATCTTATTATTAGGAATGTTTGGAATCCATTTTCCCCCTTGTAGGGTTGTACACAGTTTTCCTGGGTAAGTTATCTTTGGTTGTAAGGTCATAGCCTTTGCCTTCTGGAAACCTGTATTCCAAGCTCTCCACTGTTGCACAGTGGTGGTTGCTGAATCCTGTATGAACCTGACTATGGCTCCTTAGGATTTGAATTTTCCTTTATGTCTCCTTTTTCTTTGACCCAGAATATTTCTGGGCAGTTTTTATTTCAGGGTTTCTTTTAAGACTTGTCCAGTGGATTCTATTTCCTCTTGCTCTGGGTAGTTTTCTCTTAAGATTTTTTGGGCTTTTTTTTTTTTTTTTTGTGATTGCAGCGCTCAGATTAATTAGGGAAACCTAAGTTCTCTCTTGGGTCTTGTTACCTCACCTTTTGTTCTTGACTTTTTTATATTTCTTCTTGTTTCTCTTATTGCTCTGGTTTTATTTTCATGGAGTTTATTGTTTGGGTGCTTCCCCTTTTTGTCCTCTTTGCAATTCTGATAGGTGTGAGGCGCAAACTCAGAATTACTTTAATTTGGATGTCTTCAATTATGAGTGATTTGGAGCATTTTTTTCATGTAGTTATAGATAGCCTGGGTTTCTTCTTTTGAAAACTGTCTGTTGACCCAGTTATCAGTTGGAGATTAGTTCTCTCATAGTTTTACATCAGTTGCTCTTTGGGAATTTATCCTTTAAAAAAATCAATTTTATTTTATTTTTATTTCCAAATTATCTCCCTTTTCCTCCCCCAGCTAATAAGAAAGCTAGAAAAACAAAACATATCGCAAATACGTGTAGTCATGCAAAACAAATTTCTGTATTATCCATGTTCCTCAAAAAAGGCAAGTAAAAGAAGATGGAAATAGAGGAAAATCTGCTTCAGCCTGCACTCACATTTCACCAGTCCTCTCTTTAAAGGTGGAGAGCATTTTTCATGATGAGTCCTGTGTCTTGATCAGACTTTCACAGTTGATCATTGTACAATGTTCTGGTTCCACTCACTTCCCTCTGCATCGCTTTATGTCTTTCCAGGTTTCCTGAAAGCATCCTCTTCATCCTTTCATATAGCATGATAGAATTCTATCACAATATATTGTGCCACTCGTTCAGCCATCTCCCAATTAATGGGCATCCCCTCCATTTCCAATTCTTTGCCACCCCGCAAAGAGTGGCTATAAATTGTTTTGTACGTGAAGGTTCTTTTCCTTTTTTTAATCTCTTTGGGATACAGACCTAAAAGTGGTATTTGCTGGGTCACAGGGTATGCACGATTTTATAGCCCTTTGGACATAGCTCCAAATTGCTCTCCAGAATGGTTGGATCCATTCACAACTTCACAGTAATGTATTAATATCCTTATTTTTCTGCATCCCCTCCATCATTTGTCATTTTCTGTTATGTTTTTCAGTCCAATAAGTGTGAAGTGGGACTTTGGAGTTGTTTTGATTTATTTTTTCCTAGTCAGTAGTGACTTAGAGCATTTTTAATTTGACTACTAATCACTTAGATTTCATTCCCTTAAAATTACCTCTTCATATCCTTTGACTATTTATTAATTGGGAAATGGCTTTTATTCTTGTAAATTTGTCTCAGTTCCTATGTATTGATTGGGAAGTGGCTTTTATTCTTGTAAATTTGACTCAGCTTCTGTGCCTGGGCCAAGCAGGAACAGAAGGCCCATCCACAGGGTGAGCGAGTTCAGCATTCTCTCGTGCATGTGTTCATCCATCCCCCCCGTCCATCTGCCCACCCATTCCTCTGTGCCTCCCTCCATCCATCTGTCCATCCTCCCATTCTTCCATTTCTCCATTTGTTCTTCTCTTTGTCCCTGCCTCCCTCCATACATCTATCCATCCACCCACTCCTCCATCTGTCCTTGTCTCTCCATCCCTCCATCCTTCCATCCCTCCATCCATCCGAACATGTGTGGCCTCTTTCTCTGCCCGGGGGCTAGCCTTGTTCCTGCTCACTGGGTGCTGCCTACCAGATCTCACTGTGCTTTTTTTCCCTAGGACATGATGCTTATGGGCCTGTCGTGCATGGAGCTCCAACTGGACCAGTGGCTGCTGGCCAAAGGCAAAAGCTGTGCAGGTAAGTGTCCATCCCCCTCGGACCTTCCTGGGGTGGGCTGGCTTGTCTGCCCATGGGATCAATGCCAAGAGGGCCTGCTTATTGCCAGAGGCAGAGCTCGGCTGTATTCAGGTGTGTCTAGGCTGCCTCCATCCCCTCAGTGGTGCCACCATTTTGGAAACCTCATGGGGCCTATCTTTCTTTCCTGGCTGTCCTTGAGGTTTGTGCCCAGCCAGAGGATAGCCAATCACTACTAATGTGGCGAGCTGTTCAGGCAGGTCCAAGCTACTTTTTGAATCACGGTCTGCTTGCAGCTCCAGTCCTGCCAACACTGACTAGTCCTTTGCCACTTCTAGGGCATTTCTTCCAAGAGCTGACTCATGTGCTGGGGCCATGACCTTCTTGGGAAAGGAGGGCTCTGTACATCAGAGGCTATCTCTGTGTCTCAACTAGCCAGAGCATGGACCCTCACAGTGACATCCTGACATGTGCTTGAAGGCGCCTGGGTGGGGCCTAAACTGCACTGGGATAGCAGCCCAGATACCATGGCCCCTATCTGAGGCTTCACTTCTCGGGGCTCCTGATACTCCTGTGCTCCCTGCCACCTTCTACAAGTTGTCTCGCTTGGCTTTGCATCCTGCCATGCCACACTGACCCCCCCAGACTCCAGCAGAGGGCTGACAGCAGTGGATACCAGTCGGATGCTTCCCTCCATGTGCCTGGCTTCTTTGGCCTGCTGATCGCGGCCTCAGATGGTGTCATCGTTTTGGCCTCCCTCTTTCAGAAGAACAGCTTTCTGACCAGGCCTCACTCCCCCTCCCCCCTCCCCCCGTGCGCTTGTGACATTGCTCTGTACAGTCATGCAGGATTTACCCTTTCACCTCTAGATTTCCTCTTCTTGGCTCTAGGCCAATGCTCAAGCCTGGCAAAGTCTTTTCAGATCCGCCCTTTTGGGTTGGTGCACCTGCTGGACCTGAGCCCAGGGCCAGCTGCAGATCCTTGGAGCGCTCCCCAGGAGACCTCTGCCAAGACCTGGGAGTCCAGCCGGGCAATAGGGTGGCATCCTTTGAATTGTTTGGGTTATATTGTCCATTTCTCGCCGTCTTCTCCACCAGAACAGCAGGAGACGCTTGATCCGATGCTTTGCTACAGCCTTGGTCATTGCTCTTCCCTTGGGCCCCTCCTGCTGCTAGCTTAGTTGGCTTGTCAGAATGGGCTGGCAGAGCGCCTGGTCCGGCCTATGCCTGCTGAGCCAAGTGACCGCCTTTCCCACAGACAGGTCACTTGAGAGTTTTCCCAGGCATTGGGGGCCAGCTGCCTGATCCGGGGTTTACAGACTCTCTTCTCTTCCCCCTTTTTAAAGTTGTTTTGCCATGACCACGATCATGAACTGGGCTTAGCTATGCCATTGAGCAGTTCTCAGGGATGTCCATCCTCTGAGCCAGGGGCCTAAAACTCATCCAGGACAAGTCTCAGTCATTGGTGAAGCACCTCCCATGGCTGGGCACTGGACTAAGTGCTGGCGAGAGCAAAAGATGGGGGAAGGGAGTCGGGGAGGGGAGGGAGGCATCAGGGGCATCCCGGAAAAGCAAGTGGAAGCACAGTGACAGGGAATAAAGAATGGAGGGCCCTTCCCCCAGAAGAGCTCCAGGGTGAGCAGGGCAGACGTTTTGGCCTGACTTGACATTTCCCATGCAGAAAGGAAACCTAGCAACTGCCTTTTAGCCTGTTGCATGGGAGGGGTGTTTGGTGTCCTATAGGCATGCATTGAGTGACCCTGGGCAAGACCAGATTCCCCACCTGCAAAATGCAAAATACCTCACCTAGCCCCTTCTTCTCAGCATGGCAGTAAGGCATGAGGGAGCCGTACCTATTGGGTACTTAGTGCAGCATCTGGTTCAGCGGGGGCACCTGGTGCAGCCTGACTCGATCTGGTCAGAGTGCCTGGCACAGTGCCTTATCAAGTGGGTACCCAGTGCAGTGTATCCTGGCCTGTGGGGGTACCTGGCACAGCCTGACCCAGTGGGGGCCCTCAGTAAATGCTCCTTCTCCTCTTGCCTTAAAAAATCTAGGTTGATTGGGGAGTTCCCTGTGCAGTTACATCTGTCTCTTGAAAGCAGTCCCACTTTCCTCCCTTTTGGAATTGTTTCCCTGCATTGTTAGCTGACCTCCCATGAGCCACTGCAAGGTCCAGGCACCTTCCCCACTTTTCTGAACCCACAGAAATCTGTAACCTGGGAGGGAGAAGTTCCTCCTGGGGTTCCTCATGTTTGTGCCCAGGGACCAGATCCATCCTCCTGGTGAGCCTCGTGTCCAGAGCAGCGCGTCCTCCCGGAGGCCCCGTGACCTTCAGAAGGGTGAGAGGCTCACTCAGGCCAGTCAGCCAGCCCTGAGCTGCTGGGATGGGGGAGATGCAGATGGACGCAGAGTCTGAGGGTGAGCGCCAGCTCCCACAGGGTCTGACTAACTGATGCTGGGGGACCTGTGGAAGGCTCTTACTTGGTCCCAGGTGGGCTTGGGTAACGACTGTGTTGCCCTACCTCAGAATCGCCTGAAATTTTCCTATTTGTAATGGAGGTAGAAGGGCATGACTGTACTAGGCCGTGGAGAGGGCACTGTGAGCTGGACCTTTCTTCTGGCCTGTGACCCAGGACGTGGGCCTGTGCAGGTCAACAAATTGGCTCTTGTCCCTTCCCCCACTCTTCCTGGCCAAGTCTTAGTGCCCTCTAGCATCCACCCGCTTTGGGGCGCTGCCTGTTCTGCCTTCCTAGCTCCCTCTCCTTCTGCCACACCTCCTCACAGCCGCCCTCAAGTCTCTCATGGCTCCCCCTCCTCATGTCCCATCACTCAAGTGCCAGTATCTCCTCCCTGACCAAGGCAACCCATCTTCCTGCCCAGCTGATCCTATCTCCTCCAGCAGATCGGCCACCCCCCACTTCTCTTCGATCTTTTGAGAGGAGGAGGAGGAGGGAGGGAACTACCCTTGGCTCCCTTTGACATGTGGGGGACCTGAGGCAGACAGGGTCACAGCAGGGCAGGCTCTGATCTCTCCTGGCTCTCTGCCATGGGCCTGCATACGTGCCTAGGGCTCCCCCTCCCCTGGTTGCATCCTCCAGTCCCCAAAGGGCTCTCCCTAAAGCCCAGGGTTGATGTCACTCTCTGCTCAGTGAGCTCTGGGAGCTCCCTATGGCCTTCAGGAGCAGATACAAAGGGCTCAGTTTGGCCTTCAAAGCCCTCTCCTCCCTTCCCAGCTTTTCTTCCATGTCTGGCCGTGCCCCTTCCTCCAGGAAGCCCTCTTGGACCCATCCTCACCGCAGGCCCTTCTTGTCCTGACTATGTGAGGGAAGATTGGCCTGTGGTCTCCTGCGTTAGACTGGGAGCTCCTCAAGGGCAGGTCCTGGCACACAGTAGGCACTTACTCCATGTTCCTTCATTGCTTTATTTCAGTGTCTCCCCGGCATTGCCCGTCTGGCATGGTGAATGGCCGCTTTGGGCCCGACTTCCCAGGACCTCACTTTCTGGGGGACCTCCTGCAGTTATCCTTTGCCTCCTCCCAGCGTGACCTCTTTGAGGAAGGCTGGCTGGAGTTCATTGTCCGGGTGTACTGGCTGAAGGCTCGCTTTTTGGCTCTGCAGGTGAGCTCCCTGGCCTTGGAGGTGTCCAAGAGGATTGTGGGGGCCTGCTTAGAACAGTGATCGCTGTGGCTGGCACCAGAGTCTACTCACTGGCCTGCTCATGTGGAGCTGGGGTGGGAAGGGCCCTGGGTGGGGATCTGGAGGGCTCAGCATCGGGCCCTTGGGGAGTGGGATGGTGCCCCTGGGGACAGTGCTTGGGAGGGCTGAGATGGGCCCTGGAACCTCCTGCCTAGTTTTTACATTTTTCTCCTAGGCAGGACATGGAGTTTGAATCCTGCCTCAGACCCTTTTCTTATCTCTGTGACCCTGTCTGCCTCAGGTTCCCCATCTGTCAAGGAGTGGGAAGGGTAGCCCCCTCCTTGCCTCTTATTCTTTTCCTTCCTCCCCTCCCCCTCCTCTTTCCTCCTCCCTCTTCCTTTTCTCGCTCCCCCTCCCTCTCCTCCTGTTGAGCCAAGTGCATTGAAAACTGCCCTCACAACAGCACGCAGTCAGTCAACAAATGTTTATGAAGCAGGATTCAGACAGAAAGAGGAGAATGATTGGGGAAGGCAAGGGGTGCTCATAGTGAGCTGTGTGGGAGGAGTCAGCAGTATTTATTAAGTGCCCACTGTTTGTGGGGCCCTGGGCTGACACTGGGGGTCCTCCCTGCCTTCAAGGAGATAATGCGCAGAGAGAAGGCCCTGCTATCCAGAGGGGCAGGAGGGTTTCCTGGAGGAGGGAGATTATAACTGGGCCTTCCAGGCAGCCCGGGCAGTCCAGGTTGGGTGCAGGGCCATAGAGGGAGGGCAGTGGGCTGCTGGATTGGAAGGTCCATGGGCAGGGATGGGATGGCAGGGGGCTGAGTTAGAGCATTTTGTATTTGCTTGTGGAGGACATAGGGAGCCAGTGGAGGTTATTGGGTAAGGGGTGGTTTGGTCTGACCTGTACCTTAGGGAGATCACTTTGGAGGCTGAACTGAGGACCCCTGGTGGCTATCAAAGTAGTTCAGGGGTGAGGGAGAGGAGGGGACATATTGGGAGATGCTGCCAAAGTGCAGACTATGACATTGGACTTGGGGGGTGACTGCGAGGGTGGGAGCCTGAGACCCTCAGTGGTGATGGGGAGGGTAAGAGAGGGTGAGGATGGCGGTATCTATTCTGGACACACTGAGATTTGGCTGCCTGTCAGGCTTCTGGTTCTGACATCCCACTGAGGGAGGGCTGAGGGCTGGAGCACAGAAGCTGATGATACCAGTTGGCCTTGTTGTCAGGGAGACATGGACCAGGCCCTAGAGAACTATGACATCTGCACAGAGCTTCTGCAGAGTGCGACAGCCGTCCAGGCCAGCAATGGTCGTGAGCCCAGGAACCTTCTCATCCGGCTGCCCAACCTTCACCTGGATTCTGTGGTTTCTCTTGAGGAGGTGAGTGGGACTTGTATAATGTGTCTCACACCCAGAACTTGTTGACTGAGGCCCTCCACAGTTGCAGGGGGCTCCCAAGCAGCCTGCCTGAGCTTTCCCCCAGCCCCACGGGGAGCAGAATCACCTTCACCTGCCCTCTCCTGGCTCTCCCTGAGTGTGGCCTGAGCCCCAGCAATCACCCCTGCCCTGGCTGCACCTTGGCTGTGCCTTGGTCCCCTGTGCCCCTCCCAGGCCCCCACCCCATGCTCCCTCAACCACCTCTCCTCCTTGGAGGTCCCTGGGCCTACCCAGATCAGCCAGTGACCTCCAAGGCGCCCCAGGACCCTCCCTTCCCCAGCATCCACCTGGGGCCTCATGCTAGGGCACTTCAGGCCCCAGGTGGATGCTGATCTCATGGCTCCTCAGCCCATCCCCACTCAGCCACACCACCGTTTAGGTCATACCCTAAACCTCAGCATCTTATCCCACAAACTTCCAAGTTTGTGAACTCTCAAATCCTCTCTCTGGTCCCAGACTTCTCTGCCCACCCTCCTCCTTTCTTTTAGGAGAACTAGCCCAGGGTCACGCTGGCCCCTTCTCATTTCAGGGTCACTCTCCTCCAGACCTCACCCTTCCCCCCATGACACACAGTGCTGCCTGGCCCTCCCTCTCCTGGCTTGCGGCATCCATCTCCTCATCCCCTCATGCCCTCCCCTATCCTCCTCCCCCTTCTCTTTGTCAGGACCCCCCACACCTGCTCACGGGATCTTTGCTCCAACTTCTTCTTTCTGTGGAAGGCCCCACCCTGCTTTGGTCACTCAGTCATTTCTTCAGCCTCTGGCCTGGGCCCCCTGACAGGCTGAGGGCTGGGCCCACCTCCTGAACCCACCCTTGGTTGTGGGCTTTCCAGATCGATAAGAACCTCAAGTCATTGGAGCGGTGCCAGTCCTTGGAGGAGCTGCAGCGGCTCTATGAGGCAGGCGATTACCAGGCTGTGACCCACCTGCTGCGGCCTACCTTGTGCCTCAGTGGCTATGACCGTGCCAAGCACTTGGAGTTCGTCACTTCCATCCCGGAGCGTCCTGCCCAGCTGCTCCTTCTGCAGGTGATATCTGTGGTTTAATGCTCTCATGCTGCCACCGCTGTGCTCACAGTGCGAATTCCAACTCATGTCCTGCCTCAAATACTTTTGGTGAAGTCATTGTGTGTGTGTGTGTGTGTGTGTGTGTGTGTGTGTGGTGTGTGTGTGTGTGTGTGTGTACACATGTGTACATATAGAAGAAGGGTTAGGAAATGCGCTATGGGAGGAGGAGGGAGGACTGTTGGGACCTCCACTCAGAGAATGCAAAGTCATTTCCCACAAGGAGCTTACATTCCCCCAGGACAGGTAACAAAGTGGTCAGGAGGTGCCTCCTGATCACCTGCAGAGGAGGTCAATGCCCCCCACTCCATCCCGGGTCATATCACTGGGTCTCTTTTGGCCTCTACTTGCCCCCCTCCATTCCAAGAGAACAGGATTGCCCACAGGACCTGACTGGCTGACTTGCCCCTAGGGGACTGGGAACATCAGAGGAGGCGTCCGTCTCAGCCCCACATGGGTCATCTGACCTTGTGGGAGGCTGCTTCTGCCTGACCAGGGCTGGACTGTTGTCCTTGAGGGTGTTTCCTGCTCATCACTTCTGCATGTGCAAGGCATCATGTGGCGGTCCAATGTGAAGGGTCCTCATCGAGGAACCTTCGAGGCCCTGCCTGCCTTTCTGGAAGGGCTCCCCAGTAGAAACAAGGGTCTGGGGCCCCCAGATCTGCTGAACAATATGGCCCTTGCTTCAGGGCCAGCCAAGGGCAGAGCAGGTTAGGCCCAGGCCTGCTGGGCTACTGCTGTTTCCTGCCTAGAGCCTGGTGGCTGCCACGTAGACAGACATGTCTGGGGGAGCCCCATTATACCCCCTCTAACTGCACCCTGCTTCCCTCTCCCCAGGATGCCCTTCTCAAGCTCAAGGATTATACACGCTGCTTTGAGTGCTCTGAAGTTGCCTTGCATGAAGCCATCCAGCAGATGATGAATGTGTCGGACACCTCTGCCAAGGAGGAGTGGGTGGCCACCGTCACTCAGCTCCTCCTTGGCATTGAACAGGCCCTGTCTGCAGACAACAGCATCCTGGAAGAGCCCCTGCGCACCCCTGGCCTCGTCCGACTTAGCCATAACCTCATCCAGGTAGGAGCAAGTGCGGGGCCTGGCCAGGTAGACAGGGAGCCTGAGCCTACATGGGCCAGCCTGTGGCGAGTGTGAGACAAGAGCTCTTTGGTTATGTCAGAGACACGTCACATGTGAGAATTGGGGCTGTAAGTAGCACCATGTACCAGCCCTCAGACCATCCTAAAGCTGCAGTCTCCAAAGCCATTTGTTGGTGGCTAAAATGGTGGTAAGATCCATGATGGGCTAGACAAGAAAGATTCAGTAAGCCCATGTGTGATAAAATGGAAAATACAAATTACCCCAGGGAAATTTCTTATTGTTACAAATGACTAGGAGAGTTGGCAAGAGCATGGCAGGAATGAAGCTCAGCCCTTACACCACACACCTCGCTGCGATCTAAATGGCTACACGATCAGTGTATGAAAGATGGCCTCACAGAATGATGAGAAGAGGCCTGTCACAGGCCTGTCCCAGCTGTGGGAGAAATAGTGCCTGCCTGAGCTGGAGGAGCTTCTACAGCACAGACAATGGTGCAGCCAGGACGAGAAGGGGAGGGGTTGGGTGGGAATATCCAAGATGTAGACACAACGAGTAAACAAGCTCATCAGTGTCCATTTTCCTCATGGCTAACAGCCATCCCTAGTAGATAAATGGTCACACGGGAACAAACAATTCTCCAAAGAACAACTGCAAGGGATTCACATATTTACAGCTGGATGAAAACATGGTCCAAATCACCAACATTAAGAGAAACACAAATCAACCACCCCAGGGTTTCAACGCACATCTTGTGGCTCATCAGCAGTGGCAAAAAGTGGAGAAACTGTGGCATAGTGGGCACACTGAGGCATTGTTGGTGGAATTGTAAAGTGAGATGGATGCTTAGAAATGGTATGTGGGATGGAGCAGAGAAGCCTGGAAAGAGCCCCATGAACTGATGCAGAGAAGAGTCAGCAGAACCCAGAGAACAGTTGATGCCACTGTGTAAATGGAGAGAGGAGCGGCACACCAGGGATTGGGCCTCAAATGGAGAGATGAGAAGATGCCCCAGTATGAGCCATGGCAGAGGTGGGAGTCCCATGGGAGCTGCATGTGGCCTTTCTCATTGTATTGATCATTTGGACTGACTTTTACCTCTCTTAAGAGAACCATAATGTCACATGACTGGCTCTTGGGGAGATGGGGAAGGGATTCTGGGGATACTATCTATAGTGATGTGAGAAACACAAGATCTGTAAAAAACAAGTAAAGACAGTGGGTCTTAGTGGACTGCCAACTCCTTAGGAGTCCCTGGGGGATGTGGCTCTTGGGCTGCTTTCAGAGGGACAGAATGAGGTGAGAGTCTCCCTGATCTCAGGGCTCAGTGATTTAAGACAGAGGGTTGGCAAAATGGTCTGTGCCTTTGGAATTTTGGGGCTAGAGAAACCCCGGGGGGAGGATTTTGTGGGGAAGGCAGTCAACCTGGTGTCTGGCACATAGTAGGCACTTGAGAAACGTTGGTTCATTGATTGATTGCTCCTTGTTGGTCCCAGAGGGTCAGGCCTCTGCCATCTGAGGTTCCTCCTTGTTCTGATGTCTGAGAGGGGCCCTTGTTTGAGCCCCAGTGGCATCCCCTTGCCCTCCTGCCATTGGTGAGAGGGACACAAGGGAGCAGTAGCAGGAGGCTGAGACTGGAGGCTGGCATGAGGCTCTTCTGGGCCATCCCTCAGGATCCCTGGCTTTCTATCCTGACAGGTCATTGATTGCAGCATGTCTGTCCAGGAGGAGGCCAAGGAGCCGTATGTGGCTTCAGTGCTGCCGTGGGTCATCCTGCACCGGGTCATCCAGCACGAGGAGGAGGACTTTCAGAGCCACTGTCAGCAACAGCAGCAGCAGCTGCAAAGCCCCGAGGACAGTGAAGGTCAGGGACTGGCTTGAGTCTCCTTTCCCGGGGCTCCCCACTCTTCTCTCTGGGTGTTGGGGCTACCTCTGCCCCTCACTGTCCTTCTGGCCTGCTGAGAGCAGGGCTGGGGGTGGGCAGGAAGTCCAGCGTGGCCTTTGAGAGCTGCCCCTGCCCTTCTGGGCCCAGCTGAGTGCTTTACCCTGGGGGGAGGGACAAGTCCCCAGGAGCTTTCTCCAATGAATAACTGCATTGATGTGTTCCCAGCATATCCACTGTACCTTGGGAACTTCCTCTAATGAGGAGCAGCTTGGGTAGAACCTCCCTGCCCACATCATGTTGGTTTCTGACTGACCCTGCACCTGATATCTCCTCAGGGGCCTTTCCCACCCATGTTTGTTGTAGTGTAAATTGGCCTCCTCTGCTAGAAAGTGAGAGTGACTATCTTGATGTTTCTCTGAGCCCCACTATTTCCTGGGCTTCCCCACAGGGCAGCTGGCTTTGCCACTCTCTGTCTAACTCATCCCTGGGCAGCAGGTTCTTATGTAACACCAGTTACCCACAGCAGCCACTAGGGATATGCATGTGTACTTCCAGTGTAAATTCACAGAATACAAACTCTCTTTCTCAAAGATGAGACCAAGACATTTATTCAAACACCAGAAAGTCAAATTCATCATAGTAAAAAATAAAAATCTGTACACATTATCAATGCAGGGAGCATGGCCATCCCCAAGCCTTCTCTCCATCAGGCCTCCCCACAAACAATCTCCCTTAGACAAAATCACGCCCTTTCTCACTCATGCTAGCTGCTCTGCCTCCCTCTCCCTTCTTGTTCCACCCATTCAGCAAGCTCCTCCCTCCATGGGCTCCATGTGACTCAGGCTGTGGGCTGGGCCACAGCTCAAAGCAGGTCACATGGGCCTATTAAGGCGCCAAGAAGATCTTCAAATCCCCTTAATATTATAGCTCCACACCCCTTGAGGCTGCCATGAATGTCTGCATGTATGTCTTGTCTTCTGGGCCACAGCCTCGCAGTGCAGTTCCTGTGCTCGCATTAGTGAGACTGAGGAGAGGGAGCAAACATTTCTTTTTATTTTTAAAATTTAATTAATTTGTTTGTTGTCAGTTTTCAGCAGTCACTTCCATAAGTCTTAAATTTTCCCCCCACTCCCTCCCCCTCCCTCCTCCAGATGGCATATAGTCTTACATGGGGCCTACATATACATTCTTATTAAGCACATTTTCACATTAGTCATGCTGTATAGAAGAATTAAAATGAATGGGAGAAACCATGAGAAAAACAAAACCAGAACATAACATAAGAGAAAACTGTCTGCTTCATTCTACATTCTGATGCCATAGTTCTTTCTCTGAATGTGGATGACATTTTGTATCATGAATCCTTTGGGAAGGTTTTAGGTCCTTGCATTGCTGTGAAGGGCTATGTCTATCAGAAAATAGTCCTCACACACTGTGGCTGTTACTGTGTACAAAGTTCTCCTGGTTCTACTCATTTCACTCAGCATCAGTTCATATAAGTCCTTCCAGGCCTCTCTGAAGTTTTCCTGTTCATCATTTCTTATACCACAATGGTATTCCACTACGTTCAAATACCACTACTTGTTGGATGACAGGCATCCCCTCGATTTCCCGTTTTTGGCCACCACAAAGAGAACTATAAATATTTTTGTACATGTGGGACCCTTTCTCATTTCTATGATCTCTTTGGGATATAGTCCCAGAAGCAATGTAGCTGGGTCAAAGGGTATGCACATTTTTGTAGCTTTTTGGGCATAGTTCCAAATAACTCTCCAGAATGGTTGCTCTCAAGGGACAGTGTATCTGTCATATTTATAGAGAATGGAGAAATTTATGACCAAATAAGAGATAGAAAAAATTATGAAGTGCAAAACTGGTAATTTTTGTTACATTAAATTGAAAAGATTTTGCACAAACCCAATGCAACCAAGATTATGAGGGAAGCAGAAAACTGGGAAAGAATTTTTGCAACTAGTGTTTGTGATAAAGGCCTCATATATAGAGAACTGAGTCAAATTTATAAGAATACAAGTCATTCCCCAATTGATAAATGGTCAAAGGATATGAACAGGCAGTTTTTAGAGGAAGAAATTAAAGCTATCTGTAGTCATATGAAAAAAATGCTCTCAATCACTATTGATTGGAGATGAAAATCAAAGCAACTCTGAGTTACTACATCACACCAACCATACACAGATTGGCTAACACGACAAAACAGGAAGATGATAAATGTTGGAGAAGATGTGGGAGAGTTGGAACACTAATTCATTGTTGGTGGAGCTGGGAGCTAATCCAACCATTCTGCTCCCACGACTGACCTCCCAGGCTTCCTGTGAACCCCAGGTGCAGAACTTGTTTTGCTTGTTGTCCCCCATCAGACAGGGCCTGCCTGATGCCCTGGTGGGCAGACATTGACCGAATAACTGGCTCAGAGGCTGGTGGGTACCAGGGGTTTCTGTTGGCTCCTTTAGGGACTTGATTTCTTTTTTTCTCCTCTGGCTGTTGCTGGTTTTCTTCATTTTCCAAAGTGTTTTTGGTTGATTTGAGGTGGTGAGAGGGAGGGTAGTGAGCAGGGCCCTCTCCCTCACTTTCCCACCTTGTGTCCTTTACTCCTTGCAGGGAGACCAGACACCCCACTGCTCCCGTCCTCACTCATGTTACTCAACACTGCCCATGAGTACTTGGGAAGGAGGTCCTGGTGCTGCAATTCCAACGGGGCACTGCTGCGCTTCTATGTGAGTGTGTAGACCTGGCTTTGTTCAGCCCTGTGTGTCTGCTTCTGAGTGAGTGTGCAAGTGAGTGTATGTTCATCTGAGTGTGTGTGCAAATGTGAGTGTGCATGTATGTGTCCATATGTGTGCATGTGCACAACCAGGTGGGAGTGTGTGTGAGGCTGCCCCTGGAGCTCCCACACCTGTCCCTGATGGTTACACTGGGCAGTGACTCGGTGCCTGGTCCTAGGTGCGAGTCCTGCAGAAGGAGCTGGCAGCCTCAGCCTCAGAGGACACGCATCCCTACAAGGAGGAGCTGGAGACGGCCCTGGAACAATGCTTCTATTGCCTCTACAGCTTTCCTAGCAAGAAGAGCAAGGCCCGCTACCTGGAGGAGCACTCAGTGCAGCAGGTAGGGTGGCTACCCTGCCCCTCTCCAGTGCCCAGTCCATGCCCCAGCACTCTGCCCCCTCCCTCCCCTGCCCAACACCCCACCTTCACCTACCCCCCAGCAGAGGGGCCTGGGCCAAGGCCTCACCTCCCTGCATGGCCTCTCTGTCCCCTTGAGGTGGAGCTCGTGTGGGAGGATGCCCTCTTCATGTTTGACTACTTCAAACCCAAGACCCTTCCCGAGTTTGACAGCTACAAGACAAGTACAGTGTCCGCAGACCTAGCCAACCTCCTGAAAAAGGTGGCCACTATCGTCCCCCGTACAGAGAAGCCTGCGCTCAGCCTGGATGATGTGTCAGGCTACATCGAGGGGACCTTGAGCAAGGTGCCCCAGGGTGCCATGGGGGCGTGGCTTTAGGGACTTTTCTGGCCCTGGTCCCTGGTGGTCATCCTTCCTATGTGGGGGGAGTGAAGGGAAGCCTCTGGACCTGACCACACCTGTCTTCCCTGAGGTATCCTTCCCCTTCTCTGTCTTAGAGAGCTGTCCCTTAGTGGCTGGGCCCTGCTGCCTGACTCCTTCTGTCCTGCTCCTTAGAGCAGCAGGAGCTCAGTGCACATACTGAGACTGATCTCATGCCCTGGGCCCACAGGTGCCATCGCTCCCAGAGGGCGCCGACCACTCGCCGCCTGCAGTGAACGAACTCTACTACCTCCTGGCTGATTACCACTTCAAGAATAAGGAGCAGTCCAAGGCTATCAAGTTCTATATGCATGACATCTGCATCTGCCCCACCAGGTCCTTTCCCATCCTGGCCCCCACCCTTGTTCCAGCTCCTTTCCCAATTGTGGTCCTCTTCTGAGCCCTGTGTTTCCCCTGGCCCCTCCCGCAGGTTTGACTCGTGGGCTGGCATGGCTCTGGCCAGAGCTAGCCGCATCCAGGACAAGCTGAACTCAAATGAGCTCAAGAGCGATGGTCCCATCTGGCGGCACTCAGCACCTGTGCTTAATTGCTTCCGACGTGCCCTGGAGATCGATGCCTCCAATCTGTCGCTGTGGATTGAGTATGGCACCATGTCCTATGCGCTGCACTCATTTGCCTCTCGCCAGCTCAAGCAGTGGAGGGCAGAGCTGCCCGCTGAGGTGGTCCAGCAGGTGGGAACCTTTTCTCGTGGAACCAATGGGCAGGGTGGTTTGCCTCTGTGTGCTCATCTGGGAAATGGAGACCTGTTGTGGGGTGGGGTCAAGGGGATCTAATTTGTAAAGCTCTTTGTATAGAACCCTCCTCCTCACTATCACTACCACCCAGCCTCCTCCTGCAGCCCTGCAAGCCCTGTGCTTTCATGGCTTGGATTCCAGGGTCTTTCCCAGCCTGTAGGTGGACACCATTCCTCCTGATTGTTCTGAGGTCTGATGAGTTCTGAGTGCAGAAGGACTCTTGCTACCAAGATGTGCTCAGCAAATGTGGGCCAGGGTCCCATGAGCTTTCTAGATCCATTCTGGATCAGTTGTTCTGATGGCTTATACCAAGTCTGTGGTTCATTCTGACCCCTAGATCATTTCTTCAGAGTAGCTCCTGTTTCCAGTTCTTGTCCTGAAGTTGATTTGTTGTGCCCCAGCACCAGACACTGATCTCCATTGTATGCCAGCATGATAGATTTGACCCAGGGCTGACCCTGTCATCTGCAGATACTGTGTGTGGTTTTCTAGCCCTTTGGACATAGTTTCAGATTGTTCTCCAGAATGATTGGATCAGGTCACTACTCCAACAGTGCACTTATGTCCCACTTTTTCCATATCTTCTCTAACCTTTGTCATTTTCCTTTTCTGTCATATTAGCCAGTCTGAGAAGTGTGAGGTGGTACCTCAGAGCTGTTTTAATTTGCATCTCCCTAACTGATAGTGATTTAGAGCATTTTTTCATATGACTATAATTAGCTTTGATTTCTTCCTTTGAAAACTGCCTGTTCGTATGCTTTGACCATTCCTCAGTTGGGGAATGACTCGTATTCTGTTCTCAAAATGTTTGAGAAATGAGACTTATCAGAGACAGTTGCAATAAAATCTTTTCCCCATTTTTCTCCTTTCCTTCTAATCTTGCCTGAATTGCTTTTTTTTTTTTTGCAAACCCTTTTTTATTTAATATAATCAAAATTATCCATTTTACACCTCATAATATTCTTTGTCCCTAGTTTGATCATAACTCTTTCCATATCCATAGACCTGACAGAAAAATCGCTCCTCTCAGTTGCTTATGGTATCACCTTTTATGACTAAATCATGTGCCCATTTTGACCCTTTCATGGTATATGGTATAAGATGTTGGTCTATACCTACTTTCTGCCATACCGTTTTTTGACTTCCCAGCAGTTTTTGTCAAATAGTGAAGTTTTGTCCCCAAAACTTGGATCTTTGGCTTTATCAAACACTTTCTTGTGTACCTAATCTACTCTGCTGATGCACCCCTCTTTCCTAGCCAGTACTAGATTGTTTATGATGCAGTTTGTACCATTTTATAATGTAGTTTGAGATCTGAAGCTGCTAGGCCACCTTCCTTCATATTTTTTTTTCACCAATTCCCTTCATATTCCTGAATTTTTGTTTTTTAATTATTTTTTTCTAAAAATAAATTCTAAATTAAAGAATTTCATTCTTTAAAATGAGTTTGGCTCTGAATAAGTAAATTAATTTAGGTTGAATTGTCAGTTTTATTGTACTGGCTTAGCTTACTCAGGAGCAGTTAATATTTCTCTTGTTTAAATCTGACTCTATTTGTGTCAAAAGTATTGTAATTGTGTTTGTAGAGTTCTTGGGTTTGTTTTGACTGGGAGACTCCCAAGTAGTTTATAATGTCTGCAGTTATTTTAACTGGAATCTCTCTTTCTGTCTCTTGTTTCTGGATTTTGTTGGTAATATATAGAAATACTGATGATTTCTTTGGGTTTATATCCTGCAGCTTTGCTCTTGTTGTTAATTGTTTCCACTAGTTTTTTAGTTGATTGTCTAGGATTCTATGTATACCATATCATCAGCAAAGAGGGATAATTTTGTTTCTTTGTTACCTCTTCTAATTCTTTCAACTTCTTTTTCGTATTACTTTATCTGGCATTTCTAGGACAATGCTGGATAATAGTGGTGATAATGGGCATCTGGTTTACTCCTGACCTTACTGGGAAGGCTTCTAACTCCTCCCCATTACAGATAATGCTGTGGTACTTTTAGGGTAAGCTCCAGTTGTTCTTGTGCTTTCCAATGTTATTAATAGGAATGGGTCTTATATTTTTTCAAAAGCTTTTTCTGCATCATATCGAGATACAGTGAAATGATTTTTGTGGTTTTTGTTATTGATATGCTTAATTAATAATTGATATGCTTTGGAGTTTTCCTAATACTGAATAGACCTTTCTGTTGTGGTTCAGTTGTTTCAGTCATGTCCTACTCTTCATGACCTTATTTTGGGTTTTCTTGGCAAAGGTACTGGTGGTTTATCATTTCCTTCTCTAGCAGATTAAGGCAAACAGAGGCTAAGTGACTTGCCCAGGATCACACAACTAGTATGTGGCCGAGGCTGGCTGGATTTGAACTCAAGTCCTCCTGACTCCAAGTGCATTCATTGTGCCACTTAGCCTAACTCTTTTGTATTCTGGAATATCATATTCCAAGTGCTCTGGTTACATTGTATTTGAATTATTTCTTTCTTTATAACTACTTACAGTATTTTCTCCTTGACTTGTTGGCTCTGGGATTTGACTGTGATATCCTCAGGAGTTTTCATTTTGGGATCTATTTTAAGAAGTGATTGGTGGGTTTTTTTAGTTTCTCTTTTACCTTCTGGGTTCTAGTACAGCAGAGCAATTTTTCTTGATAAGTTTCTTGGAATATGATGTCGAGGCTCCTTTTTGATCCCAACCTTCAGTTCTTCTCGGTCTATTTTCCAGGTCAGTTGTTTTTCAAATGAGATATTTCACATTTTCTATTTTTTCATTCTTTTCATTTTGTTTTATTTTTTCTTGATGTCTCATAGTCATTAGCTTCCACTGATCCAATTCTAATTTTTAAGGAATTATTTTCCATTTAGCCAATTCTGCTTTTTAAAGTTTATTCAGTGTTTTTTTGTGCTCCTTTTACCAAGCTATTGACTCTCTTTTCATAATTTTCTTGCATCTCTCATTTCTTTTTCTACTTTTTACTCTACTTCTCTTATCTGATTTTTTTTTGCGGGGGGCGGGGTGGGGGTGAGCCTCTTCCAGGAATTCTTGTTGGGCTTGTGTCCAATTCATAGTTTTCTTTGAGGCTTTGTTTATAGCTGTTTTGACTTGTTGTCTTCTTCTGAGTTTCTATCTTGATCTTCCCCATCACCATCATAACTTGTTAATGATCTGGTTCTTCTTCTGTTGTTTGCTCATTTTTCTAACCTATTTTTTGACTTTTAATTTTATGTTAAAGTTGGGTTTTTCTCCTGGAGTGGAGGAGTTATTATCCCAAACTTTAGATTTTTCACATTGCTATTTTCAGATCTAATTCTAGGGGTTTGTAGATTTTTGGTGCATTTGGGGTGGCATGACCTAAAGGGAGGTGTGATCTCTAGGGGTGACCAAAAATGCTCTCCTCCACCCTGGAATTACAACTATAGCCCCTCTAGTGAGTGAGTGTTACTTTTCCCCCTGACACTGTGACCTGGAACCACGTATGGGCCATGCATCAGAGTCCTGCACCTGATGCCAGCACAGAGTCCTGGTTATTCTCCGTCTGACTCCCTTAGCATCTGAGGACTGAGATCTCCTAAGGCGTTGCTGCTGCCTCCAAAGTGTGCTTCCACAGTGCTGCCCGTGCTCCAGACTCAGCCACCACCCTTGTGAGATAGGCCTTTCCTGCTCTTCTCCTGAGTTGTGTTGGGCTGGAGAATGGTTCCAGCTGGCCTTTCCTGGGTTCTGTTCCTCCAGGATTCATCTGAAATGTCATTTTAATGTTGTTTGGAGAGGAATTAGGGAGATTTCTGCTCCTCCTCCATCTGGGCTCTGGCTCTGCCTATGCCTTAAATTCTATTTTAAGCTTTAGTATCTTTGAAAAGCACTCAGACTTTGAGGTTACCCTGTATTTGTATTATTTCTCTATTACTTTGATAGCTGACCTTAGTCAGAGATCCTCCCCATTTCTTTTCCTTTTAATTATAATTGATTTTGTTTGTGCAAAAGCTTTTCTGTTCTATGCAGTAAAATTGCATATTTCACCATTTGTGATCTTTTTTAGTTAAGACTTCTCCCCAGTTTGTAACTGTAAAAAGTGTCTTTTTTTGTCTGATTTGTTTAAAATATCTAGGTCATGTATCCATTTTTAGCCTGGTTTGGCATATGGTATGAGAATTTGGTTTCCACCTAATTTCTGCCAAATTGCTTTCCAGTTTCTCCAGCAGCTTTTGTTGATGAAAATGTTCACATCCCCCCTGTTGACTACTTTATTTGCATCCCTTAAGTTTTGATACGTTGTCTCATCAGTATCATTTTATTAGCTGAAGTGTATCAACATTTCTGTGATTTATTCTTTAACTCACCCACCAATTCTTCAGGATTAAGTTTCTACTTATATTTTTAAATTACATTTTATTTTTTAAATTAATGAGCATTTATGATCTAATTAGTTTTTCTTTCCTTAAAAGCTATTTGCCAAATATATCTGTTATTGCAGCATGGTTGGTAAAAGGTATATTTATTATTTCTGTTCTTATACATTTTGGGGTGAGTGTTATATGTGCCCACTACATAGTTTTTGTAAAGGTGCCAAATATAGCTGAGATATATGTAAACTCCCTTTCCTTGCCATTCAGTGATTACCAGGGATCTCTTGATCAGCTCTAATTTTTCTAAGCTTCTGTTTAGGTCCTTTATTTCTTATTGAACTTTTTATTAGATATTTCTACTCTGCAAAGGGGCACATTGAGGTTGTTTATTTTTCCCTGCAATTCTTGCCTCAGTTACCCACTTTGTCCTCCTCTCTCTTGCTCCTGGTACGCAGAAGACCCTCCCTCTTCCCCTTGCTGTACTCTGTTATGTTCAGAGCGGGGACTGAGGCGGGGACAGTGACAGCCTGGGAGCAGTTATAGCAGGATGGGAGAATAGCTGGCCCGGAACCCAGAGGGTAGTCTGGGCAGCAAGCTCTGGGCCAGGGGCAATGGGGGAAAGGACCACTGAAGTTTGATGGTGAGGGGCCTCTCTGCTCAGTGAGCTTCTGCACTTGTCTCCAGATGGAGGAGCGCCGCGACAGCATGCTGGAGACTGCCAAGCTGTGCTTCACGTCGGCTGCACGCTGCGAGGGTGACGGCGATGAAGAGGAATGGCTTCTCCACTACATGCTGGGCAAGGTGGCTGAGAAGCAAAAGCAGTCTCCAGCTGTGTACCTGCAGCATTACCAGCGCGCCGCTCACTACCTGCATGAAGAGGCCGCCCGCTACCCCAAGAAGATCCACTACCATAACCCACCCGAACTGGCCATGGAGGCACTGGAGGTGAGATGGGGCTGGTGGGGCCCTCAGGTGCACATACGCACTCACATGCTTTCACACACGCATACACATTCAGTCACACTCATTTACACTCTTGTGCACCACACAAAACCGTTGCTGGCAGCTTTCAGGGATTTTGCTGTCTAGTGGACGGGCATTGAGAGCCCCAACTTCCTGGTTTGGCCCTCCGGCCATGGCCCTGTCCAGTTCCTCTCTGGGTCGTGGATGCCTCTGGGACACACTGCCCCTATGCTAGTCCACCCACAACTGACAGAGCCAGGACCAGAGCAACTGCGTTCCTGCTCCCAGGGCTACCTGAGGGGGGGAGGTTCCTGATGTGGGGTGACTTGGAACGGTTTCCCATAGCCTACTTTGGCCTCTGAGGAGGGAAGTGTTGGCACCTTCCCCACAGTCAGTCTTCTCATCCCCGGACCTGAGTCATTGTGTTTGTAAAGGGGGTCTGCAGGTGCCTGACCCGTGACTGTTACTTCTCTCCCCCTCATTGAAGCCTAGAGGCCTGGAAGGCTGGTTGGCAGTGGATACCTCGGGCACCAGGGGCCTTTTGGGTCTTCTCCGGGGCAGACTGTGGGCATTGGTGCCTTAGGGACCTCTTCATAAGAAGGCAGCAGCCAGGGGTCCCACTGAGAGGAAGGAGAGGCCGGCCATGGAGTCCCCAGGGCTTTACGGCCTGGACTTTGTCTCGCCAGGTCTATTTTCGCCTACATGCTTCCATCCTGAAGCTTGTGGGCAAACCCACCACCGGGGTTGATGCCGAGAGTCTGCTCACCTTCATGAAGGAAGCTGCGGAGGGGCCCTTCGCCAGAGGCGAGGAGAAGAACACCCCCAAAGTTTCTGAGAAGTAAGTTGCTGGTCCTCTGAAGTCGGGCACAGGGTTTTTGGGCCCTGGGGGACTGGAAGTGACCTGCTTCCTTGTCTCACATATCTGGGGGTCCCTGTACTGGCCTCACCGAGAGGCTTGAGGAGGGCTGCAGACAGGGAGCAGGAGGCCTTCCTGTGGGGTTCTGTCGGAGGCTGCCTGCTGCATCAGTCAACAAGCATTGATAAAGTAGCTCATGGTGCCCCGCACTGTGCCCCCTAGGTGCTCACACTCCATGTATCCCCGTGTCTCCATCAGGGAGTCTGGGGCAGCAGGACAGGAAGCCCAGGCACCCCTTCCCAGAGCCCATCACTTTTCTGGAGATCGTCTCATTGCCCTAGTCACGGGGATGAGCACAGCTCCTCTTGGCCTCCATTCATCAGGGGTGTGACCCCCCCCCCGGGCCGTGATCTCGGGGCCTTTCTTTTTGCTGGGGGTGGTCAACACAGGGAAGGAATGACAGAGAGAGAGAGAGAAGAGAGAGGGAGAGACAGAGAGAGAACCAGAGACGATAAGAGATAGAGGAGAGAGACAGAGAGAGAGATAGCAAGAAAAAAGAGATTGAGACAGAGACAGAGAGAGACACACATACATAGGAGGGAGGTGGGGAGAGAAGGAACCTGATGGGGAGGGGAAGGAAGGGAGGAGCCTGTTCTGGAAGGTGGCAGGGCAAGTTCTCATACTTCACAATGCCCCCATTTTACAGTTGAGGAAACTGAGGCTGAAGTGAAAGACCTCATCTAGGCACACTCCCCCTCTTCCAGGTGATTTTGGCCTGTTGATCCTGCCCTCTCTCCTCTGCCCCTCTCTCTGCCAGGCCCTCTCCCCTCCTCCCCTGCTACCATGCTCTTTCTCCACTCCTGAGCTACTCCATGTCCTGCCAGGGTCCTAGTCTGGGTCTCGTTGGCTTTGCCTCACCTGTCTGGCTCTCCAGGCAGCTTGGCCCAGGCTCATCCCTGCCTGGGCCCTTCCTCTTCTCTCTCCAGACTCTGTCTTGGAGTCTCACTCCTGGGGAGCAGCTGGCCTCTTCTCTTTCTTTCTATTTTTCTCTCTCTCTCTCTCTTTCTCTCCTCTTCTCCTCTTTCTCTCTTTCTCCCTCTCTGTCCCTCCCTCTCATTTTCTCCCACTCTTTCTTGCTCCAGCTGCTACTGAGGCATTGGGTCGGCATCTTGCCTGTGACCCCAGTCCCCCAAGGCAGCCTCTTCCACTTTGGGCCTCCCTCAGAATCAGGGAGGGCTTTGTGACCCTCTTGGACCTTGGAGCCCACACACTTGCCAGGGCCCTTGGAATATTGAAGGTGCTTGGCACCCTGTGAAGGCCTCCACCAGTGTGTGCGTGCATGTGGCTATCCTGGCAGCTGGTGCTTTTCTGCCTTGGGAGATAGAAGCTGCCTCCTGATGAATGGATGCTTGGCATCATGTTTTCCTTTGAGCAGCCAGGGATTCCAGGCCCTGCTTTCTTCCCTGCTGCCCCCCCTGGCCAGCCACCTGAGCCTTTAAGGCCCACCTTGTAGCCTTGGCATGCCTGCTGTGTATCACCAAAGTAGGCTTTTTGAAGCCCAGTGACAGACTTGACCTTTATGTTGTTGAATTCATCTTTTTTGACCCAATGCTCAGGCTCCTTTTGGATGCCTCCAATCATTCCACATGTAAGTTAGGGTTTCCCTCACCCCCCACCTCCCAACCATGCCTTGGGGTCTGCCGCCAGAGACCTTCCAGGTTGACACTGAATCACCAACCAGCACTCTGCCATCCATTTCCTTGAGATTGGGGTAAGTGACTAGTGCTGCCAGGTGAGGGCTAAGCTTCTGTGGGAAGTGAGTTCGGAGTGAGGGAGTGAAGCCATGAGAGGAGATGAATCTAGCGGGGGAATGGGAAGCAGGGCAGATGGCCCAGGACAGTCTGGGGGATTCAAAGGGATTTGGGCAAGACCACTGCATTAGGCCCTTCCAGGTGCTTCTTGAAATCCTCAATACTGGGGAGCAGGGCAAGATTGTGGCTGTCAGCATTCCTTGGAGGTCCTTGGGAGTGAGGCATGAGTCCTGGCAGGGAAGGGTGTCAGTGTGAGGCCTGAGGTTTTTATTCAGCTCCATGCACTCTGTGGACAGCCAGCAGCTACTTTCCTCGACTGGAGCAGTTGCTGCCAAAATGTCCATCTCTTGAATGTTGAGTTAGATTTGAGGGTCCATCCACCAGACCTGTCATTTGCATGTTAGTACCCCATGGTAACTGCTTCAGGACAGTGAGGGTCAGCCCCTGAGACTCCTGATTCCCTGTTGTCCTAGGTCCTGCCAGCTCCTGACTGGGGGACCCCTGGCTATGGTCGCCCACCAGGCTGATGTTGGGAGTGAAGGGGACGAGGTCCTTTTGACCACTGTCCTCTGGGGCTGCAGTTGAAGGTCAGCTCCCAACCCAGTGGCTTCATCCACACTTGTGCAGTAGAATCTGATCCAGGTGGCTTGGGGGGCACTGCTTAGCCCTTGGGGAGAGTCTGAGGGCGATTCCCTGCGGTCATGGCTGTCTGACCAAGTAGGCCTTGGTGCCTTCGCAGACATGGGATCCCCACCTAGCATTGAGGGCCTTTGTGCTGTGGAAATCTGTCCAGTAGCCTTTACATTGTGTTCTCTCCTCCAATTCTTATAGGGAAAAGGCCTGTGTCATTGATGAGGACTCCCACTCTTCTGCAGGGACGCTTCCAGGCCCTGGGACCTCTCTCCCTCCCTCCTCCGGCCCAGGTCTGACATCCCCACCTTACACAGCTACTCCGATTGACCACGATTACATCAAATGTAAAACCCCCCGGCAGCAGGCAACGCCGGACGGTACAGTTCCTGTTTTCAATCCTGTCCACTCAGGGAGGGGCATTTGTGAGGGCTGATGAGAGCTGGGAATGGTGATGGGACTCAAGACTCAGACCTCAGAGATCCCTGGCCCTGCAGGGAACCCTTGGTCAAGAGCCTAGACCTCAGCCCCATGGTTTTCAGGCTCTTTGGACTGCTGCAGGGCTGAGAGATCCCACTCTGGGATGAAGGCTTTGGGTTTCTTCTGAGAGTATGTTGAGTAGTGGCTTTGGAGACCTTCCTTAGGAGGCCTCAGGCCCTGCTCAGGCTGGGACCCAGACCAGGAGAAAGGGTCAGGGGTCCCTTGGCTCAGGCTTGCTTCCATGAAGTGATTTACCAAGAAGAGCATCTGGGCCATAGATGAAGGGAGATGGAGTCTGGCTTGGCCATCTGGGGTCCACCCAACACTCTTCCCTTGGCGTCATAGTTGCGCCCATCACTGACAGGCCCAGATTAGGCCTGAGTTTTCCCTGTCATCACTGAAGTGACAGAGCCTTCCTGAGGTGCGTGAGCACCCACTCACCTCTGTGTATTCCCTATCTGTCTGAACCTTGGCCTGTTCCTGGTTCCCTGTACTGTTAGGTTGGAACTCAGAAGTGCTAGGAAGTACTCTCCCATAGATGACCATCTTCAAGGCCTTCTGTGCTTTGGGGAGGCCTGGGTGGTGCCCCAGCCCTAACCCTAAATATGCCCCCTGCCGTTTGCAGACATGTATGCCAGCGAGGGGATATCAAGTGTCTTTCTCAGAGTGAGGGGAATCGTTCAAGGGAATCCAGTGAGCAGAAGTTTCAGGTGCCCAGAGGTGTAAGTGGGCCCATCCTGGGTGGCGGGGACATTTGCCTTGGCCATCAGGTCATGATGGTGCGGTGACTTGGACCAGCCTTTTCAGAGTGGTGTGCTGCTATAAAAAATAGTGGGTTCCTCTGTAACACTAGTGGGATACTCATAGCAGTCACTATCAGTATGCATGTGTATTTCTGGGGTAAGTTTGCAAAGGCAAAAACCAAAATATTTATTCAGATACCAGAAAGCCAATTCCAACATAGTAACAAACCATCAATTCAGGGAGCACTGACATCCCCAAGCCTTCCCCCTGTTAGCCCTCCCCACAAATGATCTCCACTAGGCAAAATTCCTCCCTCTCTCACTCACTCTAGCTACTCTGTCACACTCTCACTTCCTGCTCTACCTGTTTGGCAAGCTCCTCCCATTATGCCATGTGACTTAGGCTCCATCACAGCAGTCAGCTGGGCCCGAGCTTAAAGCAAGTCACATAGGCTTATTAATGGACAGGAAAGACCTTCCCATTCCATCAACATTACATTTGGCCCCAAAATCTTTCCTGTCCATTATATAGATCAATGGGCATTTAGGAGTAGCTGGTATCAATATAACTTCTCAACAATATAGCAGGAATAATACAAAATAAACACATAAAACAATATCTTAGGGTGGGGGCTTGAGCACAAGCACTCCATCATTCCCCCCTCAAATGAATGGGACCTAAAGTTTAAGATAAGGGCCGAAATTCTCTTTTTCTATAACTACTTCCTGCTGAGATTAGATGTAGAGCTGTCCCTGCCTTGAGAGGTCCCATTCAAGGGGTCATTGCTTTAGCCAGTATCTGGAGCTTGGTCAATGCCAAGTCCAGGGGTGATAGATACATCACAGTCTTGGACAGAGGGTGATATCCAGCTTGAGCGGTCAGTCACAAGTGGAGGGCACTAAGCCTGCAGGAAAAAAATCTAGCAGACAGGTTAAACAAACTCAAAAAGAATAAGGAGACAATAACCAGAAGTAGGATCAATATGGCATCAGCTATGCTTCTGGAGTCCATGAACCCACTAAAACTGCTCTGATTCCTGTCTTCCTTACTGCAAACTGGTATCTCCCCTCAGGTAAATTTAAAGTCATGCCTCAATATATCCACGCCAGTAATGTATTCAGGAATGGGTGCAATTACCGTGGTATATTCTTTCTTAACTGTCCAATTTTCATCGTTAGTTTGACTTACCTAGCAGATATTTCAGCCCCTCCCAGTCCTGTGATGGTGATAGGAGTTGCATGTTTAAATTGACCAGGGTTTCCATATATAAGAGAAGCTTCTGCCCCAGTATCTCTCAATGCCTTACTTGCAGCAGTTGATCCATTTTTCCAATACATGGTTAAACTGATATGGGGTCTGTAATCCCATCTATGTGTTTCTTTAGTCTGAGCTGGGGCTTGGCCAGTTTCCTATTCTCCCTGCAGGTGTAACAAACTTGGGTACGATGATTCGAGAGGATCTGTAGGAGCAGTTCTCTCTTCCTTATTCAGTCAATATTAAGTCCTCTTTCTTGGTACTTCTTACGTAGTTCATTAGCTGGGTGTATTGCCTCCTTACCATCTTTCTGACCAAGGCCATGAGGGGGCACCAAAGTGCATGGAGACTGGGGTTACAGCCCAGTTTCACCACATGTGTTTGGGCCTCTCACTTTGGCTGCCTCAGTATCCCCAGCTGTAACATGGAGATCAGAGTGACACCAGCCTCCTCCTCCTCAGGCTGTTGGGGAGCTGTAGAGCTCTACAAATCTGTAAAGCTCTACAAATACTTGGTGTCAGCAGAGACCGGCATGCTGGTTTACTGTGATGGCCCAGCACAGCCCACCCCCATCCCCTTCCCCAGGGTTTCAGAAGGCCTGCTGTGTGCCAGGGGCTGGGCTGAGCCCTTTACAGTCCTGGGAGAGGCGGGTGCTATTAGGATTCCCAGGTCACAGATAAGAATACTGAGACAGGCAGGGGTAAAGTGACCTGCCCAGGGTCATACTGCTAGTGTGTGTCTGAGTTTTCTCCCTAGACTGGAGAATTTCAAGCGGTGTCAAGGAGACCAGTTTACTCTTGGTCAGTGGGCATGCCCATCTTCACTGTTAGTTTGGGGAAGGGCTGCTGCCCAGTGGTGCACAGGTCATCAGGGCACCAACTTGGGCCCAAGGGAGGTAGGAGGAGCAGGAGATCTCCAGGCCCAACCTGGGCTGCACTGTGGCTCTTGGGGAGGTGCCCTCGGCTTCTGGGCCTGCCAACCTCAGCAGGGTGCCCATGGTGGAACTGCTGCCCACTGCCTGCCCCTGGAGTGTGTCCGGACCTGTGCCATCCCCACCCTCCCAGCTCCATGGTGGGACCTGATTTGCACGCTCCACTTCCTGCATGGCTTTCCTTCCTGCCCCTGGTACCAGGCTTCCAGCCCTCCTATATCCTTCTTAGGGGCTCTTTCCCAGTTCCAGGACTGCTGGAGGCCCATCACCCTCCTCAGTCTTGGTGCTGGTCAACTCCTTGAGGTTAGGGCTGGTTTTGTGACCCCAGTGCCTGACTCTTAGGAAACTCTCCATCAATGCTGGGTTAGTAATGTAGTGAGGCCCAGGGGGTACAAGGGAAGGAGGTCCCAACCCCAGGATGTGGCTAGGCTCTGTGGCTGCTGCTACCCTGTCTCAGGCCACTGCCTCCAGGGGGCTGGTCTGGTCTGTGTGACCTGGTCCCCTGGCCTTTGTTAATGTCTCTTCATATGGTCCCAGGAGCTGGTCTGGATCTTGGGCTCTGGCTGCTAGTTCAGGGTCTTGGTGGCAGGAAGTACATCTGGGCGTGGACATGGAAAACTTGGAGCATGCCTGGCTGGGGGCTCTGGACAGTGTTCTGGGCACACTGCCCTCAGGGGAACTCCCAGCTCCATGGGCCACATCAGAAACACCTGGGGATAGGCTCTTGCTCAGGCTGGTGGGGGCCCAGCTTTGTGGCAGCACTGCTGGGGAATGGTGCATTCATTGGCTCCTCTTTCTCCTTTTCTAGAGAGGAGTCAGGATAGCACTGCAGTGGCCCTGTCTGACTCCAGCTCAACACAGGATGTCTTCAGTGAGCCCACCAGCTCCCAGGAGAACTCCCGCAAACCTTTCTTGGAGAAGCGGCCCCTGGGGGCCTGCACCTCAGCAGCACTGCCAGGGCCGGTCCTAGAAAGGGGTATGTGTGCTGAGGTTGGGGTTTTGCTCCAGGGAGGCTCCTGCAGGGAGCTCCTGACCCTTAGGGTCTTAGTGGACTCACCCACGCTTTGAGGTAGCAGGCCAACATGTGGTCAGCCTCACCCTCAGGGTAGCAAATGGCCCAAGCTCCACTCCTCCTTCTCCTGTGAGCCCCTATCTAATTGTCCATCTGGATCCTTCTGCCAGGACATGACAGAACAACCTCCTGCCAGGGTCCTCAGGTGGGATCCAAAAGCTAAGGATCAGGTGGCCTTTTGATAGCTCCTTCCTCTCTGAAACCCACTGGAACAATTGGAACTTCTTTCCACAGGCATATCCTCTCCATGCCTTCCATAGCCCTGTCTCCTCTGAGACACTCTCTCTGCTCACCTCTGCCATTTTCTTGATTCTTGCCCCTCCCTTCCCATCACTAATGCCATCTCTCACTCCAGGAATTGCCTTGGATCTGCCTTCCAGGTTCCGTTTTCACTTATTCTAAGGCTTTCTCAGAGTTTTTAATGAAAATGGAAAAGAGCAGTAGGCTGGAGGAGGACTAAGTGACCCTCCATCCCCTCTGACTGCAGCCTGCTAAACTGCATCAAGGTGCTTCTCCATCACCAGTCTCTGGGCCTTTGCATGGGCAGCCTCCTGTGCCTAGCAGGCACTCCCTTCTCCCCTTCATCTCTTAGAATCCCTAGTTCCTTCAGGGCTCAGCTCAGGATTGGCTGCTTCATTGTTGAAAATGTTCCCCATTTGCTGGTGATCTCCCATCCCATATTACTTTGTATTTACATTTTGCATATGATGACACAATGATGGACCAGCCCAGGAAAGGGAGAAGCACAGTAGAACTCCTTAGCTCAGTCAAGGCTGTGGGTGCAGCCAGAGCAAGGTTAACTGCTGAGTCCTGCTCTGGGTGCAGGACAGTGATGAGCTTCCCCAGGGAGAGAGTGCTCACCATGGTGACTGGTTGGGGCCTGCCTCTATGGAAGAAGTAGGAGACCAGAGAGGACCCTGAACCCCTTGCACTGGGGAGGCGCTTTCCAGGGCCAGCTGTTCATAAACGAAGCTTTCTTCCTCTTTCTTGTCTCTCTGTCTCTGTCCTCCTTCTTCCTCTGCGCCCCCTGCCATGACAAACATGGAGTTAGGGTCTGGCTGGCATCAGAAGTCTAAGAGCTGGGCTGAGATGTGACTTCCCTCTTTCAGGGAAAGGTGAGGAGCCTTTGGAGGGCATAGAATTATTGCGGGCTCCAGGGGTTGACACCACAACCAAGCCTGCAACCTCCACCCCTGCACCATCCCCTTGGGACAGCAAGAAGAGAGGCGAATCCTTTGGAGATCGGCTGCCAGCTGATGCTGAGGGCCAGCGCAAGTTTCTGACAGAGCAGTGTGTGGCTTCCTTTCGCCTCTGCCTGAGCCGCTTCCCTCAGCACTACAAGAGTTTGTACCGCCTGGCCTTCCTCTATACACACAGCAAGACTCATAAGGTAAAAGCATTCTTCAGGCCCCTGGATGCAAGCCCTCTTTGGGGTGTGGGCAGATAGCAAGGCAGTGCTAGGCCTGGAGTTAGGGAGACCTGAGTTCAAATGTGACCTCAGAGATTTATGACCAGCTGACCCTGGACAAGGCACTTCACTGCTGCCTGCCTTGGGCTCCTCATCTGTAAAATAGGGATGATAGCGCCTCCCTCCCAGGGTTGTTGTAAGGGTCAAATGAAATCATTGTGGTCACGTGTTTAGCACCGTACCAGCACACAGTAGGAGCTTTATCGTCCCATCTGACAGCGCACAGTGTTCCACAGCCAGAGTTCTCCAGTGCCTGCTCTCTGAGGCCCAGCCTCTTGTTCCTTCTACTTATTCAGCCTTCAGTCTTATCTGTTTGTCTTGTTTTTCTGTTGACATGGCGATAGCCCTTGTGGACAGTCTTCTCGGTTCTGCATCTGTTCAGAGGAGTCTTCCCAGGCTTCTCTGTCCTACTTTCTTACAACACAGTTCTAGTCCTTTGCCTTTGTTTCCTGGTCTTTTAGTAGCTCCCAAAGACAGGTGGGGCTTTTGTGCCTGACAGTTGGGTTCTTCCCCTGCCTTTAAGTAATCCCAAGTGGTTTTCCAGAATGGTTGGACCAGATCACAGCTCCACCACCAATGCATGTATATGCCTGTATAATTCACAGAAAGAATCATGATAACCACCACTTACAACTGTGCTTTACAATTTGCAAACACTTCTCAAGGGATCTTGTTTTGTCCTCAAGACTCCCTTACAAGGTTGGGAAGGCAGGGAGAGGAGATCCTAAAGCCTTTTGCAGGCCTCCTTGATGGAAGCCCTCCCCACTCAGGCTCTTCAGGCCTCCCTTCTTGGCCTAGGCAGGTCCTTCTCCTGTCAGTTTCCTTATCTGTTCAGTGGGGATAATTGTGGCCCTCGCCTCAGCATCCAGTCTGGAAGGGCCAACTCTGTCCAGCCACTTCCTTCTGTCCTGGTGTGGATGGCAGACATCCTGAGAAGGGCAGGGCTCCTGTGGGGTAGAGCAGAGCTTTCAGACAAGAGGCCCTCGGGCATCCTTAGGCACCCCAGCACTCCAGAGTGTAGTGCAGATAGATGTGTTCTTGGAACACACTGAGCAGATGGTGTGAATATGGGGTTTTCTGAGGACCTCCAAGAATCCTCAGTGACCCTGTTTCTGTTGCAGCTTTGGAGAATTAAGAGCTCCCCATGGCAGTGTCATGTGTCTGTTGCATTACCTTGAGGGCAGGGGAGCAGCACCCCTGAAATGAGAGGAACCCTCCAGAAGTCTGGGGGGGGGGCCATCGGACAGGGAACCGTAGGTCTAGGTGGGGGGTGAAGGCGCCACTGCTATTAACCTAACCTCAGGCCCCCTCTGCCATCTCCTCCTCCCCCACAGAACCTCCAGTGGGCCCGAGATGTGTTGCTAGGCAGCAGTATCCCATGGCAGCAGCTGCCACACATGCCCGCCCAGGGCCTCTTCTGTGAGAGGAACAAGACGAATTTCTTCAATGTAAGTAGCACTTCCTTGGCCACTTCTGAGCCATGGCTCGGACTGGTGGTAGTGGTGGAATGATTGGCAGCCACGGTCCTCCCTGGGCTCCAGAGGGGCTGGGGACTGGCCAGTGTCACAGCCTCCCAGAGGTGCCTGTGAATGAGTGGAGGGTGTTTAATCGGCCTCCTTTGTGCCAAGTGAATAGCCAAAAACAGCCCTCAGGGAACTTCTCTTCTTATGGTACAGGCCCCAGCCTGGAGGGGATATCTACTGAAGTGTTTCTGCTGGGACTTCAGTTTTCTCACCTCTGAAATGGGAGAGAAAGGCAGAGGCTGTGCATGATGATTTTGTGGCTCCATGTCTGGCAGCCCTGGGTTTAGAGTCTCCATTCATGTGGTATGGCCTGCTCTGTGAGCCTGTGGAATGAGGAGCGGTCCGTATCCTTCCCTGTATCCAAGGCCCCTTCCTCCTGCCCTTCGAAAGCCTCAGGGCGATACATCCCTTTTGGGGGTAGCCCCCCACCTTGGATAACTGGGGAAAATGAGGAAGTCTTAGAGGTGAGCAAGCAGGGGTAGTGCCCCTTGGAGAGGCGGAGAAGGGGCACACAGGGGTCCTGTTGCCACAGTCTCATCAGAAGAGCAGAAGTATTTCTCAGCACAATAATCACTTTGAAAAGAAGCTTGTCACATTTTAAAAGGCTGAAAATGAAGTGATCCTCCCACCCCCAGAATTAGTGGGAGGGGAAGATTGTTAGGAAGACTCTTCCCCAGTGAGCAGGCCCAGTGGGTTCTGTGGCTGGCAACCAGTAGACACAGGCAGTCTTTGCCCCATGTCACTGTCCCAGCGAGGGGGACCATGGATGTTTTTCACTTTGTGGTCAACTTGGCTGCAAGGGTCCTGGAATGGTGTTTCCATTGAAGAAGTCTCAGGGACTTGGCCAAAATGACAAAAGCAGGGAGACCATGTGCAGAAAGATGGGCCACCCTGTGCCCCATGTGCATAACTGAAGCTTGGGCCATCAGTATAGAAGGAACTGATGCATCCATGCACTTTGCCCCAAGTGTCCTTCCCAGGAAAATGTCCCTCCTTCGGCACACGGGTCATATCAGGCTGTTTGGCAGTACTAGTGACTGGATTTGGTTAACACTTCCCCAGCCATGGTCATGGAGGCTGCAAGTGGGGCGCCACAGTGCACAGAGCACTGGGCTTGCAGTCAGGGAGACCAGAGTTCAAATCTAGCCTCAGACACTGTGAAGGTGACCTTGGACAAGTCACGTCACCTCTGCTTGCCTTCATTTCTCATGTGTAAAATGGGGATCATAACAGCACCAGCCTTCTAGGATAGTCTCAATTATCGCTAACATCAAAGGAGATCCCATCTGTGAAGCATTTGGTACAGTTCCTGGCACATGGCCCGTGTGAGTAAATGCTAACTTTTCTTATATCGTTGGTATTAGTTAAGTATTGTTAATACAGCCATGAGAGGAGCTCGAGTTGTTTCTCCTCAGAATTTTATCTAGTGTGATTTCAGCTATTTAGTTCATGTCTCCATTTTGAAATTGTTGTGATGTGTTGTGTAAGAGACTGGTCTAACCCTCCTTCTGCTAGACCTTGGGCCATTGTGGTCAGCAGGGGAGTTCTTTCTCAGGGGACTGTTATGCTCTGGTTTACTGACTGTTGATTTATTTGAGGTCATTTGTTTGGGATTCTTCTTCTATCCAGTCTCTTCCTTTCATTCTTTCTGTTCTTTTACCTAAAATCAGATGGCTTTGATAATTCTTGCTTTAGCCCATTGTTTAAGAGCCAGGAATACTCCTGCCCCTTCCTTCTGCCTTTCTTTCGTAAGAAAATTTTTCTTTGAGATTTGGGATCTTTGGTTCCTTGACATTTTTATTTTTTAAGCTAACTATTCAAAATCCCCGTGGTAGTTTGTTTGAAAAGCACTGAATCTGTAAACTAATTTGGGTGGCAGTATCATTTTTACTCTGTTGTCTAAGACATTTTCTGTTTCTTCGAGGAATGTTTTTTCTAACTGGATCTGTGGGGACTGACTCTACATATTTATTCAGTTTTGCGGAAGTAGCACTTCCATTTCCATTATTTCCTCCGGGATTTTATTCTTGCTGTATACAAAAATTATTTTGAACAGTTTATTTTGTTTTCTGAAGCTTTGATCTTTCTTTGATTTCTTTGCTAATTCTGCAGGTTTTCTAAGTAAAATCATCATCAGCAAATAGAGACAGTTCTGTTTCCTCTTTGCTGATCTTTTTTAAAGCCTTTGAGATCTTTTCTGGTCTCATTGCTGTGGGTTGAGCTTTGAGAACTGTGCAAGATGACTGTGGGGTAGGGAGCCACCTTTACTCCAGGATTTAGCAGGAATTGTTTCCACATTAACTTTTATCACTTATATGAAGTCAGGAAAACCAGCTGAAAAATATACATGGCAACAATGGTCATGACTTCAGTGGAAAGAGCCAAAAATGGAGACTGAAGCTGGCAGAAGCTGTGACAGTGTGCCTCCCCCACCTTCTTTGCAGGGAAGGTGGAGGCTTGGGGGCTGGGACTGTGTATACACATCAGCTGGTGCATTGGTTAGACTGGCCCAGCTTGTTTTTTCTCTTTTTCTTTGTTACAAGGGATGACTTGCGAAAGAGTGAAGGTGGGATGAGAGATGAAGACAGAAACAAAAACTTCAATGTGTGGGAGCATTCTCTGCTCCCGTAAAGGCCCTAATCTCTTCTATAGAGGTGGAGTGTCTGGTATGGCAGGCCCAGACTGGGATGAATACTGTGAGAGAGAGAGAGAGAGAGAGACAGGCAGTCACGAGCATCACAGGGGAAGAAGGCGGAGTTTGGCGGCTAAGGGGTTGTTGGGCAAGGGTGAGGACTCTGGGGGCAGACAGTTGGCAAAAAGAGGAGGGACCCCCCCCCAGGAGGCTGGGCAGGCATGAGGGAAGGTGTGCTTAGCTGGAGTGGGGCATTGAGTTCCTCTCCCTTATTTTACAGGTGAGAGGAAGTTAAGAGGCTTGTTCTAGTTGATATCTGAGGCAGGATTTGAATTTGGGTCTTCTTGACTCTGAGCCCAGAGAAGGAGGGGCTTGTTCATGGAGTGCCAGAGGCTGAGTCAGTGGGTCAGAGCATGTGGTGGGGGTTGAGGTGTGAGAAGACCAGAAAGCTGGGAGGGGGCTCTGACTGGAGCTTGTGGTCCAGAGTCACCTTTGGTGAGCCAGCTCGTGGGGCCGGTATGCATCCCTCCTAGAACACAGACATGAGATCCACCTCATGAGGAAGGCAAGCTCATGCCACGCAGCTTCCTCTGAGGGCTGCTCCATCCAGAGGGACCCGCATCCCCTCTCACATGGGCAGCTGTGCAGGAGCTTTGGTGTTCTGTCATTTTAGTCATATCTGACTCTGTGACCCCATTGGAGATTTTCTTGGCAGAGATACTGGAGAGGTTTATCATGTCCTTCTCCAGATGAGGAAACTGAGGCAAGCAGGAAGAAGTGACTTGCCTGGGGTCACCCAGCTGTACCTATCTGAAGCTGATTTGAACTCAGGTCTTCCTGACTTCAGGGCCAGTCCTCTAATCAGTGAGCTTTCTCCAGAGGCTCCCAAGAGCTCCTTGAAGGCTCTTCCCATGCCCTCCATTGCAAACTCATCTATAGCTCAGTCCGTAAACCTGAAGCACCTACTGTGTGACCTTAGGTGGCATGTAGTTGGCCCTTGATATGTGTTTATTGCCTGTTGGAAGCTCCAGGGTTACAGATAGTGGCCCCTGAGGAAAGGGTGAGAGAGGAGAAGGTAGGGGACTCTGTGGGGGCAATGATGATGATAGGGCGGGATCCCTGGGGGGTTGTGAAGGCCCCAGCTAGCATCCCTGGGAGCAGCTTCAGGCCCCTCAGAGCCAGACAGGGGCTACCTGGGGCCCCCCTTCCCCGGTCCCCAGCTCTGTTGGCTCCCACAGTCTCCCTCCCCCACCTCCCCAGGGCAGGCCAGAGCCATCTGCTTGGCCCCTTCTCACCTTCTGGAGTCAGTGTTGGCCAGAGAAAGAAAAGAGGTAGAGGAGGGAGCAAGGGGTTCGGGGGTGCCTGGTGGCTCCTGCAGCATGTGTTGCTATGGATGGGGGGAACCTCTTCTGTTTAACCCAGGCTCTTGGGGACCTCCCCTTGGAAAAAGCGAGCTCATGGGTCAGACACACACCCCCACCCCGAGCCCAGCTTCACACACTGTTCCCTGGCTAACTTGGCCGGCCTTCAAGGTCTAGCCGGTTGAGGCGATGCCCTCTGCATTCTCTGGGAGCTCAGCCAGGGTCTTGTTTTCCAGGCGAGTTCTCAGGAAGCAAGCCCTGTCTTCTGACAGCCAAGATCAATCTCTTGTCCCAAGAGAAGTAGAGAGGAAAAGGGGTACGGACTTGAGGTGGACCAGGTGTCCAGGCATGGTCCATGTGCTTGGAATGAGAAGCATCTGTCCTCCAAGGGGGTCTCCAGCCTATCCCTGGGCTCTGGTACAGCCCCAACCCCTCCAAGGAAGCCTCCATAAGTAGTGGTCCAGCTTCTGCTAGAAGACCTCCAAGGACAGGGAGCTCACTACCTCATGAGGCAGCCTCTGATATGCAGCCCCTGCAACCCTTCAGAGACTGGTCCTGCCAGGGCTGCTGGGGACCCCCGTGCCGCTTACCCCAGGGCTCTTATCAGCATTGGTCATCAGCTCCAGGCCCTTCCCAGCCTTTGTTCTGCCTGGAATGCACTCTCTGCATTCTCTTAGGACTGAGCCCCAGGCCAGTGGCCCAGTGACTCCAGTGAGGCTGTGGTGTCTTCACCAGTGCTGATGACAGCTCTATCCTCTGGGACTTTGGCCTCACACTGGTGGCACACCGATAGGGGCTCATTCCCCAGTGGTCTCATGTCCATTTCACATGTGGTTACTTAGTCTCTGTGTCTGTTGGTTGTGTCCATGTTGTCTCCTGGTCTTCGGGCAGCTAGGGGGAGTGGGGCTAGAATCAGGAAGGCCTGAGTCCAGATCCATCCTCAGACACTGGCTGTGTGACCTTGAGCACATCACTTTAGCACTGCCTGTCTCAGTTTCCTCTGCTGTACCATGGGAGCTGTACTAGCTCCTCCCTCTCTGGGTGTTGCAGGGATCAAATGAGCCCATATTTGTAACAGTTGGCTTGCTTAGGGCTCTCCCCACTGCCCTGCCCAAAGCCTGGCAGTTGGTGGGCGCCTAGGCCCCCTGTGTCTGCACATTCAGATTTTGAGGGTCATGTTCCAGGCTCCATCTGCCCACCCTGCCTCAGTGGAGGTCCTTAGAATGCCAGGGGGTGTGTGGGATCCTCTGGGTCCTGGGCAGATGGCAGGGGCATATGCTTGCTTCTTGGGAGCCGGGCATGACCCCCAGGGAGCTCTGGGGGTACCTACTGTCCCTGCTCCCACCTGCTCACTTGCTTCTGCCCCTTCTCTCAGTTCTTGGGGACAGATGGGTAGTGTTTGCCCCAGGTCATCCAGATGGTACAGGGATCTCCCAGGTGAGGGAAATCAGCTCCTCCCATCCTAATGGAGTGCCAGGTGTGGCCCCCTTCACTCTGGCCCCTGCAGGCATTGGTTAGTAGGCATTGTCCCTACTGCATGCCAGACAAGGTGTGCTCAGTATCAGGGGATGGCCACAGCATCCAACTGCAGCAGGAAGTCCAGAGTGTCCCGATGCGCCTCTTGTGATCATCATATGTTAGTGCATGACCCAACGCTGCCCACGTGGAGGCCAGAGTGGTCCTGCATGTTTTGGTCCAGGGGTCAGGGAGAGTCATGGCACTGAGCAACTGAATAACATGCATGCACACACATGGGAAGGGGGAGTCGTGCCGCTGAAGCTGGAGCTGGGAGGGGCTCTGCAGCGCCTTCCAAGGAGAAGGAATGTGAGGAGGGAGAGCATTGTAGGCCTGGGAGGGTGGGGGTGGTGGGAAGGCTCATGAGAGGAGTAGGGAGCATGGCCAGACATGGAGGACTGGAGGGGTGTCATGGCTCTGAGAGCTAAGCAGAAATGTTGCTATGTGACCCCTGAGGCCACAGACAGCCCTGGGGGCTGACCTGGTGGGGAGACAGAGGGAATGTGAAGGACTCCCTTGTTGAACCAGGAGCCCCAGGGCCAAGGGAGTTGGGGGCAGTGAAGTACAAGCCCCTACTGTGTGTCAGGCACTTTATGATCTTATTGATCCTGGTCACAACCGTGAGAGGTTGGTGCTGTTTTCATCCTCATCTTACAGATGACAAAACTGAGGCTTCAGTGCCTTGCCCAGGCTCACCCAATGAGGAGCTGTCAGGCTGCATCTGAGCTCAGGTCTTCCTGACTACAGTCCAGCACCATGTACACTGAGGTGGATCCCTGCTGCGGGCTGCCTAGGACCCTCCCCGGGAAAAGGGGCTCTGCAGGAGTCTGCCTGGCCTCAGGGCTCATCAGACCCATTGACAGTCCGGGGAGCCCCAGTGGACAAGTTGAGGAAATGGAGGCAGGCAGCCATGTTTGCACCCAGTCTGTCCTCCAAGCTTGTGCCCCTTGCATTTCCTTTCAGTGGCCAGGCGTGCTTTCCCTTTCCAGATTGGAGGTTTGTTTTGCTTCCTTGGGCTCTGTGGTGTTTTGAAATGTCTTTGTCATTTTGCCAGAACCAGGAGAGACTGGCTGTGGCCTTAGTCTCAGTTGTTTTTCTTCTGTGTTTGGAATGTAGTGTTTGGAACAATTTAAGAGTTCTTTGGCCCGGAGGCATGTCTTGGTTGCTTACCCACTGATGGGAATGGGGATATACTCTGGGGGCCCTCCCTGACTGGCAGGGCTCCTTCACTTAAGTGTGCCTCTGTTTCCCTAACTATAAAGTGGGAGCTTGATAGCACCTACTTCTCAGGGGCTTGTAAGGATTCAGTGGGATGTTTGTAAAGCACTTGGCCAGCCTTCAGACCTTAGAGAAATGCTGGCTTTCTCACTGTGACAGTTACTGAAGAGGGCTGCGTGTCCCCACACCTGCCCCAGGCACCCTCGCTCAGATCTGGCCTGGTCCTGCCATGATGGGGGGCTCCATGGGCTTGGACTGATTCCAGAACCCCTCCTCTTGGGCCAGGCCTCGGGCACAGTGGGGACCTTCCAGGGGCATCTTCTCTGTACACTGGAAGAGTCTGAACTGCTACGACCTTTGGCCTGTGATCTGTGACCTTCATTGGCCTCAGTCCTCCCCAGCAGCTCTTCTCAGCCCTCATTGCTTCACCCCCTCAGGGCCTCCCTTTCCTTTTTCCTGACCCAGGAACATTCTTCATTTTTCCTCTGCCCTGCCTGCTTCCTCCCTCACTGGAAAGGGGCACCAGCCCCCTTATACCCCAGTGGGACCTTTGCTTGGTGTGGATGGGAATGTGGGAAGGGCTACTGGAGAGATCCCAGAAAAGAGGAGAGGGGCAGACACTCGCTGGATTTTCAGAAAAGGAAGAGAATGCAGTCTGTCAAGCCCAGGCCATGCACTGGCCTTGGATTTGTGGGAAAGTTCTAGAGCAAGACTGGGGAACCTGCAGCCTCAAGGTGACACCCTTGGACTGAGACCATTTTCACAGAACAAATCCTTTTATTAAGGGGATTTGTACTGCGTAGTCTGGATTCAGTCCAAGGGCCACACTTGAGGACCCAGAGGCCACAGATTCCCCACACCTGTTCTAGAGCATCTCATTGATGGACCTCTAGAAAGGGAAGGATCAAAGGATGAGCACGAGTCATGCATGCCATGCTGGCTGTGGGCAGTACAGCTTCCATTCAACTTTTCTAGTCTTGTGGAGACACGTGGCTGGCCAGGGCCTTGGAGAGAAGGCAGTGGGGAGCTGAGGACCAGCAGGAACTGCTCCTCAGTGGCCCGTGATGATTCTCCAATGCTGGCCGGATGCCCACATAATTGGGCTGGGGTCTTAGCCACCTGGGGGTGTGGCTCCCTGACTGGGGCTCCAGAAGTCTGGGCCAGCCCTTGCAGCACCTGCCCATTGGAAGTGTGTCTGACAGTGTACATCCCCTTACCACCTGTGGCGCTGTCACTGTCCAGCTGTGCTTCCTTCTTTGCATCCATCACAGGTTTCTCACAGCAATAGTGACCCTGAGTGTGCAAATGGGTAAAAGAACCTAGGCTGGGGATGGGTGAGGACAAGGGACCCACCACAGCAGCTGCTCTCGGCTTGTCTTTCTTTCCTCTGAACCCCATGGAGCTTGTGGCCTGCTATGACCCCCGGTTCCTTTTCATGGGAACAGCCTCCTGGTCATGTGTCCCACATCCTCTGCTTGGGAAGTTTTTGCTATTTAAAGGGAACAGCTGTGGGTAGAGATGTGGGAGACCCCCAGGCCATTTGGAAGCAAGGAGCACACATGAGCCCCTAAGGGGCTGGACAGAGGGCTGGGCAGTGCTAGGCTAAGTGCTGGGGATGCAGACAGGCAAAAGGCAGTCCTTGCTTTCCACGAGATCACAGTCTGATGGTGGAGACAGCATGGATACACCCATGACTCCCACCAGGCACAGGGATGCCAAGGCTTCTTGGAGCAGAGCAGGATGGAAGCCAGGAGGAGAGGAGCAAAGAGCCCCCCCCCACCTACCCTGGGGCCATGGGAGGTTATTGAGTCTGGGAGTGTGGCTTGCGCTTTAGGAAAGTCACTCTGGTGACTGAATGGTACCAGAGCAGGGAGAAACTGAGGCAGACCCTGCTCACCCCCCAGTAGCTATTGTCATAGTCCATGTGAGAGGAGGAGGGCCTGGGGGGGTTGACAGAGGAGGCAGGTTGGAGAGATGCTGCCCAGGCCTTGGCACCATGTTGGATGGGGGTAAGGCTGGTTAGAGAAATATTGAGAAGCCTAGAGGGAAGGGAGGAGTGGGGAAAGGTCAGGTTCTGTTTTGGGCATGGTGAGTTTAAGAAGTCTATGGGTCATCCTCTTTGGGATCTCTGGAAGACACCTGGAGATAAAAGATTCAGGGTCAGCAGAGAGGGCGGGATTGGCCGGGTAGACTTGAGAATCACTGGCGCCAAGAGGTCATTCAGTCCATGGGAGCTGATGAGGTCACTCAGTGAAGTGATATGGAGGCAGGAGAGCAGAGGGCCCAGGACAGAGCCTGGGAGTCACAGGAGGACAGAGGGTCTGGCCTGGAGGAGGGGCCAACAGGAGAGTGGTCAGAGAGGGAGGAGGAGAGCCAGGAGAGGCCAAGTGTCCAGAGAAAATGAGAGAATCGTGTTTCCAGGAGGAGAGAGTGATCAACAGTGGGGCTGCAGACAGGCTGAGGAGAGGAGACAGCCATCAGGCAGCTCATCAGTGACTTTGGACATGATGAGATTGGAGGGGTGATTGCATGAAGTGCATTTAGAAGTAAGAGGGAAGAACATGGTGGAGACACCAGTTATAGACAGCCATCTTTGGGATGAGAGAGAGGAGGTGGATGTTTTTGAGCCAGTCAACAGAGAGAGACGAGAAATAATGCAAGGAGAGAATGGGGGTGCGGGTGGGTGCTCTGCTGCAGAGAGCAGGAGGGAGGATAGGGGCATGGAAGACGCTGGAGTGATGGTGAAGGAGGAGGAGCTCACTCACAGCCATTGACCTTTGTGCACTGACCAGGAGGTGTGGAAGGATTGCCCTGTTGATCCTTGATAATTATGGGGGTTTCCACTTCGTGGCAAAGGGTCCTCCCACAGGCTGTTAGCCTCCCTGTGGCAGTCAGCCAGCCTCTGGCATCCAGCAATTTCAGGTGTGATAGTGTCATTCGATAAGCAGGTCCTCTGCACTGTCCGTTCCACGGCATTGAGCCAGGTATGGCTCCCTGGAATGCTGCATGGCAGACCTGCTGCTCAGGGCCTGTCTGCCTTTTGATCTGGCCACACGAAGTGCTTTGTCAGCACTTACGGAGCTATTTGTTTATTAAGACAAAATCGGAAAGGAAGTGAGGTCGGTTTGGAAGGCCCTGGGCTTCTCGCCTGCTCCTCTTCATCCCCAGAGGCTCATCAGCTGTTTCTTTCATGGTTTTCCAGCAATGGGAAAGGACAGAGGTGTGTCTGGTGGCAGCTGGCCCAAATGATGGGCTCTTGGGCCATCAGAAGCATTTAGAAGTGGGTCCAGCTGCCTTCTGCCAACTTCATCCATCCAGAGGGTGGTGCCTGGATTGGGAAAAGGAGTCCAGGACACAGGACGTTAGTCTGGAGGGCCCCGGGCACTTCCCTACAAGTGTCATCCACCTATCTTCCTTTTCCTATAAAACTAGCGGAGGGATGTTGTCAAACACATTGTCCAAATCTAGGTCAGATATGTGTCTTCTTTCTCCCAACCATCAGGAGTTTTGGATCTCCCAGACGAGTCATACTTCTGTGATCTCCAAGGGGTGGAAAGAGTGTGAGATGAGGAGAATGGGGCTTGAGGGTAGTACAATGTCTTCTTGGTAAATAAGGCCCATGGAAGGGGCAGAGATGGTGGGGAGAGGAAGCAGAGAAAAGAGCTGCTTGGGTTCTTGGTCTTGCCATCTGTCTATGCCTCCAGAGATGAGAGTTGGCTCTAGCATCATGTCCTCTTCTCCCCATCTCATCATCTTATCCCATTCTTCATCCAGTCTCCTCCTGGCCCATTCTGTGCCATCATTTCATTCCATGCCATCCTGTGCCATCCCATCTCATCTGAGTCTCATCTCTTCCTGTCTACTGGCTACAAACATGCTAAGGTTTCCCTCAGCCTTAAAAAACCAAAACCCTTCACTAACTGTCCATCCCTGTCAGCTGTTTTCCTTTGTTTCTTTTCCCTGTCATAGCCGCCAGGTGGTCTACACCAGGACCCCCTACAGTCTAGCCTCGTTCCTGGTCACCAGTGGTCTTTGGGTACTCATCCCTGGTGGCCATAGACCATGCTCCTTGCTTAGCCACTCTCCTTCATCTCTGACCAGTCATCTCACAGATCATCACCTCGGAGGGGCCCCCAGGACCCTCGGAAAGGTCCACGTGTTCCCCTGAGTTTTCTTCAAGCTAAACATGTGCAGTTCTTTCAGTCAGTCCTCCTAGGACCCATGCTAGTTGCTCTCCTCTGGGCATGCTCCAGCCCTGCCACTGAACCTAGGCCTCTCCCCTCCCAATGAGCTAGCCCCCAGATGCTGCTGACTCCGGTCGGGTGCACTCGGACCCCCCAGATCTTTGTTCTTTCTTTGGCCCATGACCAGTGTCTCTCCCTTGCTCTTGGTGACTCCTTAGCTTCTGGGGATACTGTTCTCATGTCAATGTGGGTATCCCCTCATTTCTCACTGCCGACTTTCCATTAAGATGTCTCCATCTTGTAGCTGGCCCCCTTAAGAGCTGTGAGCCACCACCTTTGGCTCTTGAATTCCTTAAGTACCTCTCTACAGTGCAGTGAGGATGCCTGAGTCACTGGAAGTGGTTGGGGAGGGTGAGTGAGGCTCATCTGCTCCTGGTGAGAACTCACACTCAGAGCCTGAGAGGGAGAGAGGGAGGGCCGCCTCCTGCTGTGTCCTGCCCCAGATTGCCGAGGATCACACAGCTAACAAGGATCAGCTTCAGGGTTGGGACCTACAGGTCTGCCCACCTCCACATTCCGTGGGCACTGAATACAGGTTTCTCTTTAGGCTGTCTGCTCCTCCATCTTCTAACACTCATTCATTCTCTGTCCTGGTACTGCCTTTGACAGCCTGACTGGCACTCTGAAGGTCCCTGAGAGCAAACAAGGGCCTGGCAGCTGGAGATGGGATGCTGAGTTGGTGGGAATGAATCTGTGTTGGGGGAGAGGGGGGACTCAATACAGTGGACCACCGACTGGTGCTAGTGGAGTAGAATTGTATTGAATGAGATTTCTATCCTGGCCCTTGAGCCAACCTGAAGACAGGGCCAGTCTCCCCAGCCTCTTGGGGATGCCCTTGCAGGCTACCCCTCCTTGGTGATGCCCCTGCCTTTCATCGCTGGGTCTCTGATCTAGGTAGTGTGGGCAGGAAACCAGAGTGCTCAGATGTATGCTGGGCTCCCCTTCCCTTCTTCATGAGGAGGGAAAGAGAGAGACAGAGAGAAGAAAGTTGGGGCGGGGGGAAGAGAGATGGAGAGAGGAGAGACAGAAAGAGGAAGGGAGGGAGGGAGAGAAACAGGAGAAAGGGAGGGAGAGAGAGAAAGAGAGGGAGAGAGAAACAGGAGAGAGGAAGAGAGGGAGGGAGAAGAGACAGAGAGGGAAAGAGTATAAGTGGGGGAGACGGGGGGGGGCCCTGCCGGAGAGGGGGCTGCTCCTTTGCTTCCCTCCCTCCTCCCCTTCCCCCTCCTTCCTCCTCCTCCGCTGCTCAGCCCTCTCCCTTCTAGTCTGCTGCTGGGGTGGCCCGTGGGCGGGTGGCTGTCTCCCCCTTCCTGATTGGCTGTCGCCGGCCCCTGGGCGGCCTGAAAGAAAAGAAGCCAGAGGGAGAGAAGAAAGAGGAAGCGGGCTCGCCTGTAGGCTTGAGGCTCCGGACCTGGGGCAGGAGGGGAGGGGAGCCCCAGCACCCCTCCCCCCAGCCCATGGAAGTGGAGGTGCTCCCCAGGCCCTGCCCTTAGAGCTGCCCAGCCAGGCCCCTGACTCCAGGGGCATCTCAGGAGGGGTCCCAGGGCAGGGGACGGAGCTGCCTCCTGTGATGGTGAGTTCTTGGCACTCAGCCAGCTGTGACTAACTTGGAAAAAGGGCCTCTGCTTTCCCCGGGGCTGCTGTTCCCTGGCCTCGTCCCCAAGGGTAGGAGTGGCAGGTGGCAGGGCCCAAGGGCAGGGGCCAGAGCTGGGCTGCCCAAGGACTAGCCTTGTGGGAAACCCAGGGGCCTCCTTCCCTGGGCTGAGCCCCAGCCTACTTGGCTTGCTTTGTGGGGGCCGCCTTTTTTCATGGGCCAAGAATCTGGTGAATTCTTGTACTGGTAAGTCCAGACCTAAGGAAGAAGTGTTGAACCTGGAGCAGCCAAGCTATGCCTTATGACTGAAGAGGTGCCTGGGGGCGGGGGGGAGGACCTACCTGGGGTGGGGAATAGAACTGCAGGTGGAGGTGGGGGGATGGGAAGTGGGGGAACACACAGACCTACCCCCAGCCTGAGGGTGCGGTGAGGATGGACCAACCGATGCCAAGCCTGCCCTGGGGTCTCCGACAGGTGTTTCCTCGTATTGCCTCAATGGTCCCACCTTCCCCTCTGGTGATTACTGCACACTAACCCTGACTATAACTTGTTGGTATGTAGTTATAGGGGGGCAGGGCAGGGGCCTTTTTTTGCCTTTCTTTGTCCCCCCAGGGCTTAGCATAGTGTAGCTGTCACATAGTAGCTGACTCTTGGTGGTTCAGTAGGTAGAGCACTGGGCCTGGAGTTAGGAAGCACCAAGTTCAAATTCAGCCTCGGACCCTTCCTCATGGTGTGACTATGATTGCCCCTCCCTCCTGGGGTTGCTGTGAGGATCAGATGATGCTTTGCCCAGTGCCTGGCACAAAGAGGCACTCCATGAACGTTCATTTCTCTCATTCCCATCCTGTGCTGAGCTTGGGTCCCTTGTCCATGCACTTCCCTGGCAAGTACCCAGCAGACATAGGTTCCACATATTCCTGGGAAGGTGGGCTGTTCCTGAAGCTGCTGTCCCCCCAGCACACAACCAGGGATGCCTGGGATAGCAGTCAGTAAGGCCACAATGTTCAGCACCCACTCTCAAGATAGGCTTTTAGGAGGTATGTGTGTGTTGTGGGGAGCTGGCCAGGCCTGGGAGTTACCTAGTCAGGTGTACATGTCCCCTTCTGGTTTATTGGAGCATGGAAGACAGTTTGATAGAAACTCAGGATGAAGTGGGGGGTTCTGAGTGAAGGGCTGTTACATGCTGCAGGATCAACTAAAGGTTATGGTTCAAAAATAACATTAGTACTGATGGTAGCTAGCATTTACATAGGTAACTCTTTAAGCAAAGTGCTTTACAGATAGGACCTCATTCGATCCTCACACTGACCCTAGGAGGTTGGTGCTGGTGTGATCCCCATTTTACAAATGAGGAAAACTGAGGCAGGCAAAGGAAGTAACTTAACCAAGGTCACTCGGTGACTCTGCTGCTGAATTTGAACTCAGGTGTGCAATCTACTGAGCCACCTGGCTGACTGTATGGTACAAGGTGTACTATAAAGTCCTGCTCTGGGGTTTAAGGACAAGACGAGAAATGTGGGACGTGATACTGATAAGCAAATGTGTTGTGTAGTGTTCATGCCAAGGGGGTGGGGCAGAATCCACCTGGGAGCCTCATCGTAGTGTCCATGGCCTCTGTAAGAAATGGGAAGGGACTGGGACAGTCAGGAGGAGGGATCACCTACTCCCTGTTTCAAGCCTTTGAAGGGTCTTGGGAAGTCAGACTTTCTTCCTGCCCCTCCTTGGGAGGATAGTTCTCTGTGCCAGGGATGTGCTCTCTCCTTCCTTAGCTCCACCTCCTGGCAGTAGGGCCCCATTGACGGCCCATCTACCTTCCCAACCCTCTGAGTGCTGGTGCCTTCCCTCTGAGTGGTCTCCAGTCTGACCTATTCTAACCCTGTTTCCCTCCCCTCCTGAGTTCAAGTTCCCCCCTCAAGGGCAGGGAATGTCACACCCTGACACTCAAAAGTCAGACAGTATGTGCTTATGGGATGGGAGTCTACAGGAACCCCTGTATATAAGAATGTGCCAAATATTTTTTAAATGACTGCCGGGTAGTTTGGGGAGAGAGGACCCCAGCAGCTGGGGAAGAGTAAAAGCTTCTTGCAGAAGAAGGTGCTGCTTCCCCTGAGTCTTGAAGTAAGCCAGAAGATAAAGGGAAGAAGGGAGTGCATTGTACACAGGAAGGTACAGCCAGTGTAAAAGCACACAGTCTGGAGATGGAGTTTTCTTGTCATGGAACTGAGAAAGATGTGGGAGGAGTGAGGCTTGAGAAAACTGAGAGATGGGAAGGGACTGGGTTATGAAGGGCCTTGAATGACCAGCAGAACATTTTTTATTTGAACCTGAAAGCAATAGGGAGCCACTGGAGTTTATTGAGTAGGGGGTTTAGGGAGCCTTACATGGTCAGATCTGGACTTTTGGAAAATCATTTTAGTGGTTGATTGGAGGATGGACTGGGGTATGAAGTGACTTGAGGCAGGCAGACGCCCTAGCAGCTCTTGCAATAGACCTGCTATGAGGTGGGAGCAGTGTCAGAAGAAAGGAACGGACATATTGGAGAGATTCTGGAGAGGTGAAATGGACCAGAGATGCTGGAGAAGTGAAATGGACCAGAGATGTAGCAGGGGGGAAATGGACCAGAGATGTAGCAGAGGTGAAATGGACCAGAGATGCTGGAGAAGTGAAATGGACCAGATATGTAGCAGGGGGGAAATGGACCAGAGATGCTGGAGGGGTGAAATGGACCAAAGATACTGCAGAGGTGCAATGGGCAGGCCTTGGCAACAGCTTGGATAGTAGTCAGAGGGGGGGCAGACAGTAAGAGACAATAAGGAGCCCCAGGTGACTCCTAGGTTGGGAGCCTGAGGCTCTGGGAGGATGGGAATGCCCTTGGCAGTGACAGGAAAGTAGGAGAAACCAACACTGGGGGCCTGTGTTAACCCAGATAGAGGAGCAGTGCCCAGAGGCCTGGGCATGGTCACTTCATGGCACACTGCCCAGGCTCCTACTCCTCCCAGAGTGGGGAGCAGAGGAGTCCATTTAGTCTGTCCCCCTTAGTCTTACAGACCAGCATCATGGAGACATGGGGTTAGAGGCCTAGGAGGCAGGAAGACTTGAGTTCAAATCTTGTCAAACATTTAGTTAGCTGGCCCTGGGCAAGTTGACTTCTCTGATAGCTCTTTGAAGATAATATTGGTGGGGTTGTTGAGAGGATCAGAAGAGCACTTAGGGTGTTGTGGAAAGATGGGCTGTTTATGATCACCAGTATTGTTATTGTTTGTGTTTGTCTGGTGGGGAGGGTAGGAGCTGACAGGTCCCACAAGTGGCAAAGGAGCAGTGCCCCGCTACCCTCTCAGGTGGGGTAGGTAGCTAGCCAAGAAGAAATGCGGAGAACTGAGTGATGAGAAAGAGGAAGAGAGCTCACTGCCACCCAAACTTGAGTGCCTGTGTCCCATGCAGTCTCCTGCCAGCCCGTCCTTGTGAGGGAGGCCCTGTGCTGTGGGTGCAGAAGAACCCAACAGAGAGCCCTGGCCTGTTGTCCCTGCTGCCTCCCTGCCAGACCTATCACAGTCTGCTCAGAGCTTGAAGTTGTGTGTTTGCTGAGCCACCTGGTCCTCATTCCTGAAATGTCTGTGACTATACTTTTGGTTCCTACTCTCCCTCAGGTGGCCCAACACCTTGATGCTAAAGGGAGGCCATCTGGTCCAAGACTCTCGGAAGCAGAAACACCTTGCAGAGTGGGCCCAGCCATCCCTGTCTGTCCAGCTGCCTGTCCAACTGTCCATTTGTCTGTCTGCCTCCTCATCTATCCATCTCTGTCTGTCCATCTGCCTGTGCATCCACCTGCCTATTCCTCTGTCCATCTCTTCCTTTTCAGTTTTTATGTCCATCTGTCTATTTGTCTGCCTGCCTGTCCATCTGCTTATAGTCTGCCTGTTCTGACGTCATCCCCAGAAAGTTGACCAGAGGGGAGTCACTTTGTTCAGCTCCAACAGTTCCCCAAGCTGTCAAGAGTGTTGGTGAAGGGAGCCCCACGCTGCCAAGGGCAAATTCCTGGTCCAGCGTGGTATCCTCTGCCATCTAAGGAGTGTGCCAGGTGGAGCCTGCCCAGAGCCCCCTGGACTCCTCCCTGGGCCTGCCCCTTTGCTCTCTCCTGGATTGTGGGGAGGCTGTGCTCCTGGTTGCCTCCATTATTTTTTCTATTGAATTATTTTCCCTTTACCTTTGCCCTCCATGCAGATGTGCTGTTCATCTGATTTCTGTGAATGCTTAAGCTGCTTGGAGGAGGGAGGGAAGAAGTATTTATTAACCACCTCCTGTGTACTAGGCCCTATACTAAATGTTGTATAGGTATCATCTCATGTGATCCTTACAGCAACCCTGTTGAGGTGTGAGATTTTATGATTGAGGAAACTAAGTCTGAGGCTGGATTTGAACTTGTCTTCCTGACTCCAGGGGGCCTTGTGTCCCTGGGACAGATCTGTTGTTGAGCTGTACAACTCCCTGAGGCCTTGGGTTGGCAGGGCAGGGGAGTCCCCACTCTGACTGACCCCCATTTTCTCTCATTTCCCCAGTGGGTGTGGCTTCTCTGGCCTCTGAGAGTCCCTTGAAACTGGTGCCAGTGGGCTTCTTCAATCTGGTCTCTTGGTGACCCTGGGCAGGTGCAGCCCTGGCCTTGTGAGGGAATGTGCCTTGCCCAAGGCCTCGAAGGTGCTAGATGGGAATACAGGCTTTCATTAGTTGTCTTCCAACAATTCCAAGTGGTCCAATGGAGGGAGGGCTGTTTTGTTGGACAGAGCTCAGTCCCCCAGGAGATGGTTGCTCTATCATCTCTCTGTCTTCCCTTTTTCAGGCTCAGTTACCCTCTTTTATGACAGATCCCAGCATGATGTGTGCCCCAGACCTTCTATCATCACTCCAGCCCAGGGTGGCACCCAGCCTGATGACCCAGATCATCTGTTGATCTCTTGGTCCCTGGCTTTGTCCCCCAGTTATAGGGAACTCTTAGTAGCCTGGGACTCCCACATCTGTGTAGCACAGACTAGGCACTTTGCACTTAGCCCTAAGATCCTGGAATCTTATGAACACTTGGGCAAGAGGAGTGGTAAGTCAGCCAAGAGCTGCAAGGTTCACAGGGACTCTCTTCTTTGCTTCCAGAGGACACACTGCTCAGAGCTGACCTCAGATTCAGACATTCACACCACATTGATGCTGCCCTGGACTACTCCCAGACCTGATGCCTTGCCCTTCTTACCTCTCTTAGTGGGATATTAAACAAATATTGTCCCAAGCAGAAAAGCATGTGTCTGCCACACCCTCCAGACTAGTGTAGGTGTGGCAAGGAGGAGAGGTGGCCATCTGTTGGCTTCTAGCTCTGTGTTCTGGAAGCATTACTTAGGATTCCTACCTCTGCTTGAAAAAGCCTCCCTGCCTTCTACACTATCTGATTCCATGCCCACAGAACCCTGCTGTGGCAGCATCTTGGGAACTTGTGCCAGTGTATGTAAAGCCACTGTTGGGAACCAGAGGAAGGCTGACCTGCCCGAGGAGGCCACCAGGAGCAGGGGCCAGTTCAGGTGGCCTCTTCTTCATTTCTCCTGCCTCGGTTTCTCCATAGGGAATCTGGCGTATCCCGGTGGATGAGATTGACCGCCCAGGCAGCTTTGCTTCTCACATGAACCGCTCCATTGTACTGCTGCTACAGGTGCTTTCCCAGCTAAAGGACTACGGCACTCTACTGAGGGTGTCCTCAATGCTGCAGAGGACGCCTGACCAGGGGAAGTAAGTGGAGCAGGCGAGACCTGTGGAGGGGCATGCAAGCTCCTGGGGAGGAACACAAGCAGCTTCTGGCCATCTGGAGGGAGAGAGGGAGCGAGAGGGTGGACAAGTGAGGGAGTGGGCGAGGGAACGGGGAGCTGGGGGGTGGAGGCTTGTTGCTCTGACTTTGGGTCCATCTGGTTGTGAAGCACTCCCAGGAGCTGGCTGCATGCTGGGGCTGTGGGGGATTGGAGGTCCCCTGGACCATGTCAAAGTGCACAAGGGGTGCCATCCCTAGTGTGAAATGCAGCAAGGGACCTGTTGAGGGAAGAGAGGAGGAGGGGCTCACCTCTGTGGTTCCATGGCTGAGGTCCAGAGCTGTCCACACCTGGACATCAACAGCACAAGATGATCTGCCCCCTGTCTGTTTCCTAAGAATTGAGTAGGTTTGGGGGGAAAAGTCAGATCCGCCTTCCCCTCACTCCCTGGCTCATTGCCTGTGTGTTGAGCCCATGTAGGAGGAAGACAAGGAGGGAAAAAAGAAAAGAAGGGGGTAGGGAGGGAGCCAGCTCATCTGAAGCACTGGCTTTCAGAGCTGCTGCTGTTAATGTCTGTTCTGGGTTTCAGCAAGCACTCTGCCCCACGTTGGTCTGGGTTTGGAAGCTTGAACCCTGGTCAGGTGGCTTGATGTTCAATATCACCATGTCATAGGAAATACTTGCGGGATGCAGACCGCCAGGTCCTGGCACAGCAGGCCTTTGTCCTTACCGTGAAGGTGCTGGAGGAGACTCTGAAGGAGCTGACTGAGGTGAGAGTGCATGGACAGTGCCTTGTGCCCCCTGAGTCTGGCCTGAGCTGCCTGGCCTGGGATGAGTCAGAATTTGGGCAAGTCCGAGTTGGAGGGACCTGAACAGAATGACCCCATGGACAGAAGGTTTACTGTCTATGGAAGCTGTCCTGGGTGCTGGACCTTCCTCGCTTGACCACCTTTCTGGTCTGCAGCCTTCAGAGAAATCCCCCAGGGATCTGAAGGTGCCAGTTCTATCCTCCTCAGTCTCGTCTACCCTATCCAAGTCTTTGTGCTGGCTAGCCCTGTGTCTGGAGTGACTGCCCTGGAGCTCCCTGGGGGCAGGGGTTGCTGCTTGTTGTGCAAGGCCCACTGAGTATCTGGAAACAAGCCCCGGTTGGGCAGGTCCTCACACAGTTGGGGGCCCTTGCTAGCCAGGGTGGGCTTTGCCAGGTGAGCTGTGATCATCCTCTGTTCTTTCCCAGGGGTCAGAGGGCCAGAGGATGACAACAGACGTTTCTAACAAGCCGAGTGCTGAGGAGGGGAACGAGGTCCTCCCCAAGAAGCTGGCTCTGTCTGACGGCGGGGGTGGGGGCAAGGGAATAGCACCCAACTATACCCCCTTGGCCGCGGATACAGCCGACCCCAGTACTCTCAAGGAGCATCCCCGGGCAAGCTCCACAGAGCCCATGGAACTGGAGCCAGAAAAGACTGATGCAGTCCTCAGGCACCCCGAGGCAGAGAGGCCTCCACCTGCCCGCACTCCCAAAGACAGAGGGCCCGACGGCCGCCCCACTGAGCTGTCCCTGGAGGACCTGAGCATCAGCTCTCGGCAGCAGCAGCTGCTAGCACAGCCACCGCCACAGCCACTGCTGACCAAGGGCCTGGGCCAGCCCACTCTCGATGAGGCCATGCAGAGGTCCAGCCGCAAGAGGAAGTTACTGGATGACCCTGAGTCTGGGAAAAACCTTCTCCTGGATGCTTACCGTGTGTGGCAACATGGCCAGAAGGTCATGGCATATGACTTAGGCAAGATTGAGAAGATTATGTCTGACACCTACATGCTGATCAAGCAGGTAACTGGGGGCCTCTGTAGGGAACTGGAGATATGTGGGGGAGGAGGGGGAAAGTCAGGCAGGCACTGGGGCTCACAACATTGTGCTTAGAAGTCCGCGTTGGGCATTAGGACAGGGTGTTCAGTCAGAGGCCCCTATAGGGCTTTGGGCCAGGGGGCCAAGGGCACCCAAGGGCAGGTGGATAGAGCCAGAGAAAACTTTGCCACTCTTCACATTGTGGTGGTCAGAAGCTTTCAGCCAGAGTCGAGCCTGGGGTCAAGGGATCCCAGGGGATGTGTATGGAAGGGCCCAAGTCAGTGATGCTGTCTCCAGCCAGGGACCCATACCTGGAGTTTGGTTCCCTCATTCCACATTCAGGGGAATCGCTGACTTTGGTCAGAGCAGGGCCCTCAATACGGGCCTAAGCTGAGGCTGCTGCCTGGTGTCTCTCACACTTCCTTCCTCCCTTTGCCCAGGTGGATGAGGGGGCTGCCCTGGAGCAGGCGGTCAAGTTCTGTCAAGTACACCTGGGGACGTCAGCTCAGCGACAGGTAATGAAGGTCAGAGCTGGCCATCTGGGTTGGCTTCTCATGATGCCAGCCGCTGGCCAGGCCTCACTGGGTGATGGTCCCCTGTGTCTGCTCACCTTCCCTGCCCTGTTTCTCTCCTCCAGGTCAGGGAGAGGGACCCATCTGCCCCAGCATCAGCCCAGAGAGCCCCCAGCTGGGTGTTCTGAGCTTGGGGTCAATCTTAGCTCACATCTCAGGAGCTGGGAGCTTTGCTAAGCACTTTACCAACAAGGTCTCATCTGTTGTTCACCCCAGCCCAGGGAGGGAGGTGCCATTTTTGTGCCCATGTTACTCATGGGGAAACTGAGGCAGGCAGTGCTGAAACAACTTGCTAAGGTCACTAGGATGCCAAGAAGTGTCTGAGGCAGGATTTGAATCCATATCTTCATGACTCCAGCCCCATACTCAGGCTCAAGGAGTTCAAATATAGTATGACACAATGGGTTCCTTATGGAGGCTCACAGGTATTCTGTGGGGCCTGAAAGTCAAGAGGAGGTACACCAGGCGGTGGGACAGTTTGGGTAAAGTCTCACATGTGTGAGGTTAGGGGCTGGAGCCTTCTTGTGCTGTGCCATACAGGGCCTTGAAAGCCAGGTGGAGGGGACAGTTAATAGCCAAAGGTCTGTGGACCCGAAAAGGGTTAGTCATGCAGATAGAGAGGCTCCAGAAAGGCCTCCCAGGGCTGGGGGGAGAGGTGAGCATGGGGAACATGGTTTGATGATAGCTGAGCTGACGCGCCCCTGAGCCCAGACTGAGGGCTGACCTGCCACAGAAAGCACTGAGCCAGGACTGGACGAGAGGATAGCAGAGCTGAGTGCTCCAGGCTCGTAGCCTGGACACGTTCCAGGTCGCCCCTCCCAGGAAGTCACTGGGGCCCCTGGGCTGCCCTACTTGCCTTTGACTGCTCTGGCATCAAGTTCCTTGGCACTTGTATCTCATAGGGGTGTCTCCAGCTTGGCAGGGACAGGCCTCGTAGCTTCTGCCCAATTGCTTTCACGGCTCCACCCACAATGCATGAGCCTCATCCCTGGGCAATTCCCCATATTCCTGGGCCTCAGTTTCATCATCCATAAAGGGGGAGAATTGGACTCGATGACCTGAGACTGCTTCCTCATGGTCCGCTCCTCCATCTCCTCCCTAACTCAGGGATTCTCCCTAGTTCTTGCCTGTTGCGTTCATCTCATGATTCCGTCTCATCCTATGTCTCTGCACACATGTGGCCTCCTGTCTCCTGTCTCCCATCCCCATGTCTTTGTATTGGCTGAAAGGCTATCCCTCTTCCCCTCTGCCTCATGGCATCCCAGCTTAAGCACTGCCTCCTACATGAAGCCTTCTCTGATTGCTACCCACTGCCCTTGGGTTTACCTGCTTCGTATTCATTTGGAATTGAGTCCATATGGGCCTCTTTAGACTCTTGGGGTCTCCAGCTCCTTGTGAGCCCTGCCTGTGGGACAGTCCCACTCCGCCTCTTTGTAGTTGGAGCGTGATCTCCTAAGGTGGCTGAGAAGAGAGGTAGGAGGCCTGAGTTGTCCAGACATTGCGGGTGCGAGCCAGACCTACATCTTCCAGATTCCAGAACTGCTTGTGTCACAAAATGTTTGACATGCATGCACAAACTTGATCAGTGCAAACTCTCTGAGATGGCTGTGGTTGTATGATTATGCCTATTTTTTAGAAGAGGAACTGAAGCTCACAGATATGAGATGGCCTACCCATGATTATGCTCCTAGTGAGTAAGTGTAAGAGACAGAATTCAGACTCTGACTTTGGCTGGCCAAGAGCTGGCCAAGGCACAGGTCCATGCCCCAGGAGGCTGCAGTGGTGTGGGTAGTAGGGCTGCAAGGGAACCCAGAAGATTGGCCTGGCTGCTAGAAGCAATGAGTTCCTAGAAGGGCAGTTTGCAGACAGGCTGCAAAGCACTTAAAATGCCAAAGGGGTTTGATCTTGGAGGTCAGAGAGAGTGCCTGAAGCTTATGGAGTTGAGGATGATGTGGTCAGGTCTGTGCTTTATGAAAATCACTTTGGTGGCTGAATGGAGGATGGACTGGAGGGGGAAGATAGTGAGGCAAGAAGACACTAATCCCCTCCTCCAGCAGCTACCTCAGTAGTCCAGGTGTGAGGTGATGAGGACTTGCACCAGGCTGTGAGCAGGGTCAGAGGAGAGGAGGGGGCATATTTAAGAGAAGCTCCAGGGGTGAAATGGACCAGAGATACAGTAGAGGGGAAATGGATCAGAAATGCAGCAGGAGTGAAAATGGACCAGAGATTACAGCAGGGGTGAAAATGGACCAGAGGTGCAGCAGAGATGAAATAGACCAGAGGTGCAGCAGGGGTGAAAATGGACCAGAGATGCAGCAGAAGTGAAATGGACCAGAGGTACAGCAGAGGTGAAATGGACCAGAGATGCAGCAGAGGTGAAATGGACCAGAGGTGCAGCAGAGGTGAAATGGACCAGAGGTGCAGCAGGGGTGAAGTGGACCAGAGAAGGGGCAGAGGTGAAATGGACCAGAGAAGAGGCAGAGGTGAAATGGACCAGAGAAGGGGCAGAGGTGAAATGGACCAGAGGTGCAGCAGAGGTGAAATGGACCAGAGATGCAGCAGGGGTGAAATGGACCAGAGATGCAGCAGGGGTGAAATGGACCAGAGATGCAGCAGAGATGAAATGGACAGGCTTTGGCACCATATTGGATCTGGGGTGGTGAAAAATAGAGCAGAGCCCAGAATGACCCCAAGTTGGAAGCCCGAGGGATTATGTGCGGATGGGGTGCCCTCGACAGTGATAGGGAAAATAGAAGGGGGCGGTTTTAGGAGACTGGGGAATTGTTGACCCTTATAGCTCTTGCTTGTCCTGAGTGGAAAAAATACTTACCCTGATGTTTAGTGTCAATGTGGCTTAGATCTCCAGGTCATCTTTGGAAAGTATCATTAGGAGGAAAAACCAGGTTCAAAAAGCATATTGTGAGCTTCATGACAAGAGTCTTTTCCATGGTGGAGGCATGTAAGTGAAGTAATGTAAATCATGAGAGAAGCAGTCCTGGGCTCCCCTCTTGTAGGGGTGGAGAGCCAGATCTGGGCCGGGCCCTCCTTGGGGCACGGGCCCTCTTTGGGGCACTGACCCGCCTGGAGTGGGGGACATCGGGGCCCAGCAGTGCTCTCCCTCCTCGAAAAGATCAGCCATTTTGTTTGCTGTTGCTTTTCCCAGTTGCCATGACACCCCCTCTCTTCTGGAGGTGGACTTCTGGGCCTCATTAAAGCCGCAGTTTGCTCCCTCTGCCCGCTGCTTGGAGCAGTCAGGACTCACTTAAGGAAGAGACGGGCTTCACCCTGCCTGCCTTCCCTTTCCTTTCCTTCCTTTTCCTTCCTTCCTTCCTTCTTTCCTTCCTTCCTTCCTTCCTTCCTTCCTTCCTTCCTTCCTATCTTCTTCTTTCCTTGTCCCCTCCTTCATCCTTCTTTCCTCCCTCCCTCCCTCCCTCCTTCCTTGCCCCCTCCTTCCCTCTATCCCTCTCCTTCCTTCCTCCCTTCCTCCATCCTTCCCTTTCTCTCCTCCCTGCCTCCCTCAGTCTTTCTTTCCTTCCTCCCTCCCTTCCTTCCCTCCCTCCCCATCCTCCCTCCATCCCTTCTTTTCTTCCTCCTTTCCTCCCTCTCTTCCTTCTTTTCTCCTTCCCTCCTTTCCTTCCTCCCTTCCTCACTCCCTCTTTCCTCCCTCCCTTTCTTCCTCCTTTCTTCCCTTTCTCCCTTCCCTGCTTCTCCTTCCCCCTCTCTCCTCCTTCCCTCTTTATTTCTTCTCCTTTTTGCCTGCCTTTGGCATCTCTGTGTCAGACCCCAGGTGGAGTCCTGCACCCTGCATGTAAGAGAAGATAAGGTCTGTGGGTGAATGGGTGACGCTCTGGAGGTTGGCTTACCTGGCAGGTACTCAAGGTAGAAGAGGATGGAGGGGGCAGTACAGGGAAGGGGGGAGGGGAATGTGGCCAGGCAGAGCAGTGCCGAGGACGGATGTGGGGAAGGATGCAGGAGGAAGTGGGAGCGAGCCCTTCTCTGAGTGGCGGGTTTGGGCGCCTCCTTGCACTCCCACTCGCAGCCCGAGGGCTCCGGGGCCAGGTTGCACTGTCATGGTCCAAGGGCTGCTGCCGCATCTCCATCTTCCGTTGTCTCTGTCTCTGCCATTGCTCCCAGCAGCCGAGGCTGTGGGAGGAGGAGGAAGCTTTAGAAGCCGCCCGCCATCTCTCGGAACAAAGGATGGAGCCGCGGCCTCTGCGGTCTCTGCAACGCCCCACCCCCTCCCTCGCCATCGGCCGCTGTGGTCGTCGGCGGCTTCTCCTGGTTTGCTGGGCTCCCCACCTCATCGGTTCACGCGAGTCTTCCTGGGCTTCTCGGCATTTCTTCGCTTCTCGCTGCCCCTCCCTAGCCCATCACCCTCCTGCGCCACGGGTTCTGATGCTCTGGGAATATTTCTTGTGTGAGCGGGCTCTTGACCTTTCTGCTTCGGGGCGGGAAGAGCATCACCCACTGAAGTCGGCACCCGCGTCCTTCCCCCTTTGTCGTGTTTGCTCATTACCCTGTGTTGTTTTAATTGGCATTTCTCTTACGGGGGGTTGTGTTTGTAGCCACTTTCCTGTGGTTGTCAGGAATTGGTGATTTTTTTCAGAAAACTCTCAGCTCCCCTGGCCCCTTGTCCCTTGCGACACAGCTCATGTTTGACATTTCTGCATTAAGATCCTGGAGATCCTGACTACCAGTGGGCAGCAGAGGGGCTGCTTCCTTCTTCACCCTCACTGTGTGCATTGTCCCCTTATCTCCTCATTGGTGGAGACCTCGAGGGAACACAAGGGAAGAGCCTTGAATGACAGGGTCTGCGGGTCTGGTGTTTGAAGGGAGAGAGAGAAAGCAAACTCCCTCCTCCCATACTCCCCCCAGGCTTGGTGAGCCCAGGGTCAGGCATTGTACCCGGCAATGCCAGGTGTGGAGCGCATCCTTCCCCTGAGGGACTGTGAGGTAGACACTTGGTATGTCACACCTGCTAGGGCCAGCCTGGCCTTGGGGGTCGGAACCTGTGATGGAGAGTGAATGTGAGCCCTTGTGGGGGGTCCCTTCCCCAGGTGACTGCTGGGGCCTGAGTCCTGACCTTGGTTCCTGTAACTGAGCATTGTCTGACTTTGAATTTAGAGAGAAATCCTAGGCAAAAATGCTCATACTTAAGGCAGAAGGTGGAGATGTAACCAAGGGAGCTGGTGGGGGTGGTTGCTAGCTTTGAACATCCCCTGGGACAGGTAGAACACGACCCTGGATCCAGAGCTGGGAGAGGGCCCAAGGGATAGTACAGGACAGAGTTGAGGCCCAGTGGACAGGCACACTGGCATCACTTCCCAGATCTGTGTGCCCCAGGATTTGGTGCCTGGTGGGCTGTGCTTCCAGGGAAGGTGGCCACTGCCAGAGTCCAGCAGAGGGCTGCCTAAATGTGAGTAGGAAGGGATGGGCTGAGGGATGAGGATCTGAAGGAATGAGCAGTTGTGAGCAGCCTTTCCTCTCAGGACCCAGGCAGGAAGTCAGGGTAGAGGCTCCAGGTCCATGTTCTTTACTTCCAGGAGAAGCCCTTATTCGGTGCCTGTTTATTCTTACTTTATATCGGCTTCTAACCGTATTGCTTATATGTTTCTCCGGTCCTTAACAAATGAGAGCTAACAATGAGAATAGGTCTATGGGTTTGTTAAAGGAGAAATTCTGGGAACAGAGAGCAGGAAAAAGAGTCTGTAAGGGACTCTCCCCACATCAGCGGCCACTGCGGTTGCCTCCTGATCGGAAATGCATTGCTTCTGCAATACCCATATTGGGCTTAAGGAGCATATGGTTCTGTGGTGGACCAGGAGCTGGCAAGGGAAGTCTGAAATCCATGCTTTCTGGCTCTTACAGTGTCAAGAAGATCTGAGTTCTAATGTGGCCCCAGATCCTCCCTAGGTGTGTGACCCTAGGCAGGTCACTTTACCCCTGCCTGCCTTGGTCTCCTCCTCTGTAAAATAGGCCTCTCTCACCCTTAAAAATCACTGCCTCAAGCTAAAGAAAGACTGTACTCTAAGCCTCTCCCCACTGTCATCTGACCTCCCAAAGAAAGCTCTTGACATGAAACCCCCACAATCTGATAGAATGAACAAACATTGCATATTTATTGTGTGCCATGACTGCGTGCTGGGTGCAAATCAGTGAGTAGCAGCCACAGAGGCAAGTGGATGGCAGGTCTTGTCTTAGGCTATGTGCTGATACACCTTTTCCAGGAGTGAGGAGTTGATTAAATTTTGGTGCCAGAACTAGGGCCAGGGGAGGAGTGGAAGGAGAGCCTGAGGTAGTAACTCCCCAGGATGGGAGTTCCAGACATGAAGGCCTTTGTTTCTGGAGGCACAGAGGCTGATGCCATGGCCAGGAGTGAATCTGATTTGGAGTCTCATTCCCCCCAAACTGCTCTCCACAAAGTCACCAATGATCCCTTAGTGGCCAAGTCCACTGGTCTTTTCTCCATCATTCTCTGGTACCTCTCTACAGTCTTTGATACTAGGGATCACTTTTTCCTTTTGGATCCTCTCTGGGTTTTCAGGACACTTGTTCTCTCTTCCTTCTTGACCGTTCCTTCTCTACTGGATCTTCTTCCTGGTCATGTCTTTTAATCTTGGTATCCCTTCATCAGCTCCATTGGGTTAAATTATCTCAACCTTGTGCAGATGATTCCCAGACTCATATATCTAGCCCTGGCTTCTGAACCTCCAGTCTCCCATCTCTAACTATCTATTGAACAATTCACACAAGATGCTCCAGAGACATCTCAAGCTCAGCATGTCCAAAATGGAGCTCATTAGCTTTTCCCTAAAACTGTCCCCTCTTCCAAACTTCCCTGACACCCTTAGGCTCCCAACCTAGAAGTCATCCTGTTTCCTCACTCTCCCCCATTCCCTCATCCAGTCTGTGGCCAAGGCCTGTCCATTTCCCCTGTGCTACATCTCTGGTTCATTTCATCTCTGCTACATCTCTGGTCCATTTCATCTCTGCTACATCTCTGGTCCATTTGGCCTCTGTAGTATCTCCAAAATATTCCCCCTTCTCTCCTCTGACACTGTTCCCACCCTCATGCAGACCCTCATCATTTTATACCTGGACCATAGTAATAGCTGCATTTGGGTCTACCTGCCTTGCATGTTTCCCCACTCCACTCTCTCTCCTTTTCAACCACTAAAATGATTTTCCTAAAGTACAGTTAGATTTTGTCACTCCCTTACTCAATAATCATCCACAGCAACCGATCACCTCCAGGATTCAATACAAAATGCTGTTTGACATTTAAATCCTTTTATAACTTGGCCCCTTCTCTGCACCTCCTTCCTGTTTAGCCCTTCTGCTCCCCTGCTTCCCCAGGCCCAGAATGCTCTCCCATCTCACTCTGTTGCTTAGAATCTCTGGTATGCTTTGAGGCTCAGAGAAGATTCCCCTTCCTTCTGGGCCTCTCCAGGCCCTCGGCTCCTCCCTCCAATCTGATTGTTCTTTATGCTTTATAGGTTTCATATTTGCCCCTATATTGAGGCACTGTTTTCCCATAGGGATGTATGGTCCTCAGAGGTGCTAGCCATGTCCTGGGGGTGAAATAAGATTGATAACACTCTTAGGGAGGGTTTATCAGTGATAGACCTTGTCCAGGATTACCTGGAATGTTGGCAATAGTTCAGATGAGGTCTCAGGACCTGAAGACACTCTTCCTGCTGGATCCTTCTGCCTCCCAATCCAGAGCCAGGAGCCCAGAGTCAGGAGCAGAACCAGAATGGCCTGGAACCAAGGGGAAGCCATCATGAGTCTTTCTAAAGCCACCCACCAGGATGCTCCCTGGATGCAGCTCTAACTGCTATGCAGGTTCTGTCTGTCCAGGACCTTGACCCTTGACCTGACAGGATCCCAGCGACATTGACTCAGTGCTGGCAGAGGACAGCTCACCTGAAGGATGGAAGATTAGGCCACAGAATTCTGTAAAGGGCCTTGAATGTTCAGAGTAAGCTGGACCCGCTGAAGGCACCACATAAACAGGAGAGAGACTTAGGCCTGAGGAATGCCTTAGTGACAGCTGTGTGGAGTGAGACAGGGGCTGACAGATCTCTTGAAGGGGGATGGGGAGTCCTTTGAGCAAGTTGGGGAGTGCGAGGCCTAGAGCCCCAGAACTGCCCTGGGGGAAGGAGCCAGAGGTGGCTTGGGGGTGTGGTAGGGAAAGTCTGAGCCTTGAGGCATAAAGACACCCTGGGCAGGCCACTCCATTGCTGCCTCAGTTTTCTTAATAATGAAAGAAATAATAACAGCACTCATGAAACAATTTGAATTAAATGAGGTAATAATTCATAAAGTGCTTTCTCTTTCTCTGTGTCCACAGGCCACAGGGGACACCCCTACCACACCCAAGCCCCCCAAGGACAGCAGGGAGAGCTTCTTCTGGGCCAACACAACAGCCTCTCCGGCTCTCCAGCCTGCACCCTCAAACTCTGACCTGGCCCCCCTTGACGTGCCCCCCAAGGCCAAGCCAGCTTCTGCCTCCAAGGATCCTGAGACCCCTCCAAGCATGGCTTGTCCGGCTCCAGGTAAGGCTGCCCCCCTTGTCCAGCCTGGCACCTGATTCACAGAGTCAGATAAAAAATGAGCAGCCACTTCCTGGGTGACTGAGTCAAGACTAGAGCTCAGGTCTGCTGACCCTACGTCCTGGAGGTACCAGGCAACAGGTTCTTGACAGAGTGTGGCCAAAAGCTGAGTCGCTACCAGGCTCCTGATGGACCCTGACCTTTGGAGCCTCTTGCGGGAGCCATCCTGGACCAACCTGGACCCTTCTGGGCCTTCCCAACCCAGCTCCAGGGTCATGTAGGCAGGGACTGTTGGAGGCCAGGACCCAGGTGCAGGCTGCTCTCCACACCCTTGTGTGTTCCACAATGAGTCCATCGACAAGCATGGGCCAAGACCCTGGGCTAGGGACACAGGAGCATACACAAATCTATTAGACAAGCAGAAGGAGTGCTTGGGAGGTGGAGCGCAGGCAAGTGGAGGAATCAGAAAAGGGTTTGTGCATTCTGGGGAGGGGGCCAAGCTGTACAAAGGCAGAGGAACCGCCAAGGAGGCCCCAGAGGAACCTCCAAGGAGGCCATAGGGAGCCACAGGGATGTACTGAGGAGGGGGGGGTTACATGGTCAGTCCTGGCTTTAGGAAGACCAAATGGATGGGGGCTGAGAGTAAGGAAAGACCGAGGCAGCTGCTGCTGCAGTCCAAACATGAGGAGATAAGGGGCAGTGTCAGAGGGCATTGGGGGATACTGAGGTTTCAAAGTCTGAGGATGGCGACACCATTATCCTAGAAGGGGCATTTGGAGAAAACAGGAGCAGTTCTGTGGTGGACCTGTTAAGTGTGAGATGGTCACTGGGTGGGTGTCATCGGCAGAGAGATGACCATGACACCCACAGAAGTGGAGGGGGATGAGCAAAAGGCCCCTGAGACGGGAGGACATCTGGGGTCCAAGGGTAGCCTTCAAATGCAGCAGATTTGGAAGGATGAGACCTGAGAAAACATCCTCTGGTTTGACTACTAAGAGCTCCCTCAGTAGTCAGGACAGGGTTGATAGGGCCTGCCTCAAAATAGACCTGGGGATCCTAGTGAGCCTCAAGCTCCACTGGGTGAAGAGTCTTCTTAGGGACCACAGGATGGGAGCTGAGTGGCTTTGGGGGAGGGGGACAGTGCTGTGCTCCTCCCAGCTGTGGTCAGCATGGGTGTGGCCTACTCATCCCCACTTGTTTCCATTTCCTTGTATGACCTGGATTTCAGGCTTTTCCTCAGGGGGGGCTGCAGAGCCGAGAGCTAGCCCCAAGCTGTGTGGAGCTTCTAGGGTCTTGATTCTGCCTGTGCTCACTCTGTCTTCACATTTAGGGCCCAGCTTCCAGGACTGGGCCAAGAGGCATAGAGCTACAGCCCCTTGTTCAGTACTGGGCACTTCTATTTATGATGAACAAGAGGTTCATCGTGTGTGCCTGGCCTCCTACAGGGCTGGGGAGAAATGGGCCCAGAACAAAAGCTGAACTTGCCCTGGGTGGGGCTGAGGAGCCTGGCTGGGGCCTGATCTGACTGTGGCAGGAAATGAAGTTGGGCCTGCCTGGGTCCCTCTTCCAAATGGGGGCTCATGAGGAATCTGAGGCTGGACAGACTCACATCCCCCAGAGCAAGGAGCGGAGCTAGTATTTTAACCAGGGGCTTGAACTCCCCTCAGTGCCCCCGGGCCCTGCTCCCCATTGGTGTGGCACTGAACTCCAGTGGACTGTGGGCAGCAATGGAGCTGGCCTTACTTGGGGGCAGGGTGTGTCAGCAGCTGCCCGAGGGTACTGGGTTCTGAATCTGCCACCATGTGCAGCCATTTTAGGCCTCAGACACACTGGGAACCATGAGTGCAGGCTAGTGGGGGCTTTGCTAGGAAGTTGGTCTTTATACACTGGGCTGTCCTACAGCAGATGGGCTGCCCCAGGAGGTGGTGAGCTCCCCATCTCTGAGGCTGGCTACCCCAGGTGAGAGCTGGGAGGACTCGGGAGGGGGGTTCTTCTAGGAGAGATGTGTGGGCTTTTGTGTAGGGAATCTGGGGCAGTTAGAGTGGGCAGATGAGAGTGAAGGGAAGGGTACCTGTTGCAGCCTGGCCCCTAGAGACCTCCATGTCCACACCCTCAGAGCTGTGGCTCCCTCCCCCGCCCAGCTCCAGGTGAGACCTTCTCCTCCCTCTCTCATACCATCTCCCTAGGGCTTCAACCATGGAGGCCATTGATGCCCGGGCCAGCCAGGGTGGCTCACTTCTTAGGCCTCCTTGGTTGGCCAGGCTTCCCTGCTCCTCGGCTCACTCCCTTCTGGAGACCCTTCTCTGTCTCCTTGTTGGGCCTGTCTCAGAAAATGCCCTGTGCTCTTTCGTGAGGGCAAAGACCAGGGGGATGAGGGGCTGGTCCCCACGTACTGTATGTCTTTGGTGGTAGGGGAGGAGTCGGCAGCCAGCGGTCGAAAAGGGACCTTGGGACCTCAGCAGCAGGAGACCCACCTTGGGCCAGACTTGGTCGTGGCTGCCACGCAGGACCCTGAGCTCGGGCATGTTGAACCTGTGACAGGCACCAGCGCAGGACGAGCCTGTGGCCAGGGTAAGGGCTCCCGCCTGCAAGGCTTGCAGGGTGCTTATGCCCTGACCTCCCATCCTTCTCAGAGGCCCCTCCAGATGGAGTGAAGCCTAGCTCAGACAAACAGACTTTCCCAAGGCATTACTGGCTTGGCCATTGGTTCAAGGCTCAAAGTTGAGTCTCTGGGGAGCACCCAGGAAACATTAAGCACCTACTGTGTGCCAGGCCCTATGCAGAACCCCCAGCCTGCCTCCATGACTGGAACCAGCAGCCATGGGCAAGGTCTGCCCCCAGCAGGGGGTCTTTGTGGGATAGGGGCTGCACTCAAAACTGCCCGAAGTAGGTTCAATGCTCCCTTCCCCTCCCCACCCGCCTCCCCTCTCCTCTCCCTTTCCCCTGTCCTCCCTCTCCTCTCTCCTTCCCCCTTTCTCCCTCCTCCTCCCCCTCCCTCGCCCACCTAGGCCTGGGATTTCCCCATCTCAGAACTCATTCTGTCTGGGTCCCAGGCCCCCAGCCCTCACTAGACACAGATGACCTTTGGAAGGCCCTGACTTGGAGGGAGCAGGGAGGGCTTCCCAAAGGTGGTGGAATTTTAGCTGAGACTTTCAGGCAGCCAGTGGTAGGACAGCCTGGAGGGGAGGCCAGGCAGCTGGATGGGATGGGGAGGGAGGAGGAAGGCTTGAGAAGGGGATAGGGTCTTAGGAAGGTATGACCTTCCCTGGGTAGGATGGAGGTGAGCAGGCTGAGGAGTGCATCCACCACTCAAGGAGTGTCCCCTTCTGAAAGCGGAAGCAGGGTGGGTCCTGGGGGGCGCCCTGGAGGTCAGAGGCTGGGCTGGGTAAGCACAGGGAGGGTGGGGTGGCGGCCTGAGAGAGGCCACGAAGGTGCAGCATAGGCGGGGCCCCGCACAGACCCCCCCAAGCCAGGAGAGGGCCAGGCTGTGGGTGAAGGTGGGTCTGCCTCTTGTGGGGCTGGGAGGTGTCAAGCATGTTTGGGGCAGTTGAGAAGAGGGAGTGGAGACGTGGGGGCCAGGATGCCAACGCTGAGAATGAGAGGGGCTGCTGGTTAAATTTGGAGAAAGGAATTTGGCCACAGGCTGGGACCTCTTGGGGTCTGGGAGGGCCAGAGGCAGGGGGCGGGGGCGACAGGGGGCCGGGTGGACAGCCTGACACATAACACACACATGCCACGTAGAACCAGCCATGCAGACACGCACGTTCTGATCCAGCCAACCTGGCTTCTTTGCCTTTCCTCACTCTGCACCTTTGGCTGGGTTGTCCCCGGTGCCTGGGCTGCCCTAGGGCCCCATCCCCAGGCCTTAGACAGTATGCTGGGCATGTGGCCCTCAGCTGTGGACCAGAAAACATGCTGGAAGGGATCAGCCGAGTCCCAGGTCCAAAGCAAACGTGACTCTGCTTTCTCCTCAGCCTCCAGCTCGAAGCCATCAGGAAGCCTGGCCCCCCGGCCAGAACCCCCCCGGGTCAAAGCCCGCCTTCTGCCCACCATGCCCAAGCTCGTCATCCCCTCCTCCATCTCCAAGTTCCCCCCTGAGATCACGGTCACTCCCCCGACCCCCACCCTCCTCTCCCCCAAGGGCAGTATCTCGGAGGAAACCAAACTGAAGCTAAAGGTAAATGAGACTGGGGGCGGGGAAGGGAGAGGTGCCAGGGGCTCTGGCGCCAGGGGGCACCAGGGAAGCTGGGGCCCCGCCCCCTCCCTGGCTGACCTCCCTGGCCCATCCCTCTCCCCAGACGGCCATCCTGAGCGCCCAGTCTGCTGCCACCGTCAAGAAGGAGAACCTCTGCCAGCCTGCCCTGGAGATCCTGGAGATGTCCAGCCAGGAGTCGTCCCTGGAGAGTGAGAGCGACGAGGATGACGACTACATGGACATCTGAGGGGCGTGGCCTCCTGGCCCGGGCCGCCCCGCCCCATGGGGAGGGGCCTCGCTCAGCTTTTCCCGCAGGCGGACACGAGGGGGCGCTTTCTTGCAGCTCGTGCCCGGAGGGATCGAGGATCTTTTTTGTACCAAGCGTTAGTTTTGTAAGATACAAAGTCGCCGGAGCTGCCCGGTTCGGGCCTGCCCCGAGCTGGGCGGCTTTTCTTTTCTAATAAAGTGGAAAGTGTGGCTGCGTGGCCTCTGAACTGACTGGGGTCCTTGAGGGTGGGCGGCCCCACCCTGGCCGTACCACTCCCCCTCTCTTGGACTCAGTTTCCTCATGTGTGAAATCCGGCAGGGAGGATGGGCAGCTCCGAGGTGGGGGGGGGGGCACTTAATCTGCTTCCAAGGTTCCTGCCCGCTGCCCAACTCTGAACCCCTCCAGGGATGGGAAGTCTGCCCTTCTAGGCTCACCATGCCTCATAACTTACTGCCGTCCCATGGACATTCAGTCAGTCCACAAGCATTGACTGCACGCATGCTATGGGCCAGGCGCTGTGCTGTGATCCACTCAGTTTCCCAGTATCCCCTGAAGTCCTGGGGCAGAAGAGGCCTGTCCTCCCCCACTCCTCTGAACCTGGTCCCTCTTAATGCAGCCCAAAGACCAACTCCTGCTGAGCTTGTGGGTCACTCAGACCCCCAGATCTTCCTTGGAACCCCCCCATGCACCCTCCTTCTCCTTCTGTTTATGAACTTGGTTTCTTGTACCCAAGTGCAAGACTTGACATTTCTTGTTATCTCTTTGGATTCTGACTGTCAGCCAGTCCTCTGCTTTGATCCAAGTAGTGGGCTTGGGCCTGGGGCCAAGCGTTGGATCCCTGCGGCCCCGCCACTGGAGACCTCCTGCCGTAGAGAAGTGGAACCGTGAATGAGCAGCCATTCACACTTGGGATGTGTGGGACTGTCTCATCCACAGCACTCCTGTCCCATGCAATGGTTAGGTCCTACTGTGTGCCAGACTGTGTTCAGCCACTCCTAAATGTGTCTCATGGTACCCTCACACCCAGAGAAGCAAGTGCTTTTTATCCCTATTTTACAAATGGGGAGAGTCAGGGAAGTGACATTATATGACCAGTCAATGTCGTGTGACTCTGAGGTGTGTGAAGCTAGACTTGAACTCAGGTCTTCCTGACTAGTGCACTGTGGTACCCTCTGGAGACCTCACAGGGAATTAGCCCTTACTGACTGCAGGCCTGGCACTATTCATTGTGCCATCTAACTGACCCAGCCAGATAGGTAGGTAGAGCCTTTATTAAGCTTCCCTGTATGCACAAATGCAAGGGAAAAGGAAGTCCATTCCCTGAGGAGCTCACAGTCTCATGGGAAAAAGAATACAGAACATGGAGCTGAAAAGCAAGGATGGGATTGAGGTGGAGATTGCCTAAGGCTGGGGGTAACTAACATAAGAGGTAAGGGATAGAACTTTCAGGTCCAGCCCCTCAATGTCGTATTCATTCTCATTTGTTGTTAACCGGAGTTGATTGCCACCCTCAGGAACACCCCTTTTCCAACGGGCATATATTGTCTTTGGCAGTCGAGAGTGCCACTGACCTTTTATTAAAGTGTTGACATTGTTAACAGAATAACTGATCACCCAGAAATTCTGTCTCTTGAACTTTTTAAGTGCCTCAGTGCAAGGTCTTTCTTGGCAGAGAAAATAGAAACCCAATAAGCCCTGAGTAGCTCTACCTCCCTTCTGACCATTTGTCCTCTTTCCATCTAGCCCCAGTAATGATCCTATCCCTTCTCTGATCCCTCCTTTGCTCCCCTTTTAGCTAAAACTGACACTTTCTGTTCTTAGAATCTCTTACCAGCTCAACTGTTGAGGTCAGCCTTAACATACCTGATACTGGGTTGAGTCAAACCCTTCTATCCATCGAACCTGGCCTTTCTTCCATCTTCTGTACGTTGCTCACTAAAAGTTTGGCCAGAGAGGTCTCTGTGAATCCACATCTGTCTCTTCAGACAAATTCCATTTTTCTTTTAATGGAATTGTTTCCCTTTCTGTCCAGAATTTCACTGTAGGACCTCTCCCATTGCTCTAGGGCTAACTTTCCTCAGTGAGATCCCTCATCTCTTTTCATTAAATTCTTCAAAATCTCTCTCTAATCTAGGAACATATCAGAGTGTGCCCAGATTGCCTCTTTTCTACCACTAAAAAAGTCTATCCTGTAATAAATCTAAGGGGGAATTTTTGAAAGGCAGCTGAAACAAAACCTAGAAAGAACAGAGGGTCCTAATCATTGCCCAAATCTATTCCTTCTCAGCATTCAGGGCTATCAGTTTGAAAAGTAGTAACTATTTACAAAAACAAAACAGAACAAAAAACAACCATACGTAGAGGTGGGTTGTGAACTTCAAGAGGAGATTGTTTGTGGGACTTAAGGTGTTCTCAACCACAGATGAGACATTATTACCAGTGAATGCAGGAACTAGGTTTAAACTTCCAGTTTTTGTCTTGCACCCATCACCTAGGTCTTAATCTTCTGAAAGGATGGCAATGCTCCAAGAGTCAAATCAGCAGAACTGTAATGATGTCCACAAGAGGAAAAGGGAATGCTTTATTTTTTGAAGAAATGTATTTTAATGTCCACCTAGACAACAGGTTTCTTGTCGCCATATTGGGTTTAGGTATCTACTTCATGAAGTAATCTGCTTCTGGCAAACATTTTCTCTTGAAAATTCTGAGTCAAAGGGGCCTCTCCCAGACCACTCTTTACAGATGGTCCAGCTTGGGCCTCTTCCACAGAGATGGACCTTTCCATTTGCTTTCTGGGGCAGGTTTGCCAAGGGTTTTTTTCCAAAAGATTCACTTGCCAGGTTCCAAATTGTGTAATGCCCATTGTTGAAGTTCCCAAGACAATGTTCCTCAAAGCTGCTGTTGATAGAACTTGAGAAAGGCCTGACAAAATCGAATTATATTGGCCTTGTAGTAATTAGTTCATATGGTGACCACTGAGCAAACTTTGTGAGGGCTAGAGGAGGGCCATCAAGGCAGGGAACCTGCACCCTAATGTTTTGCGTTTCCATCATTTGTTCTTTTCTCATGATCCAAGCCCTGGGGTCAAGCACAAAGCAGGTTTGAGACAGGATTTAGAAGCCAATAGTGGGGAGAATGGAGAGATTAGTGTTAAGAAAAGGGAGGCACAGAATTGATGTGTGAAGGTAGAGGTTCGATTCAGCAGTTTACAGAATTTCATCTTAGTGCCTGGGGAGAAGGGAAAGTCAGTTGGAAGAGCTTGGAGCCTCTTGCCCACACACAGTAGGGATGTGGAGCATGGAAAGGATATAAACAAGCTCTTGGAAGGAGAAAAATATTTTAAATGCAACTCAATTTTGATTCCCTGGCAGCAGGTGGTATGTAGGAGTAGTGGTGACTCTTCACCCAGCATTCATCTTTGCCAGCAATCAAAAGATGTAGGGAAGCATTGCCCAAAGCTTAAGGAAGATTGAGACCTCCTTGAGTGAGGAGGATCCCCAGATGTTCAGGTCTGAAATGCTACAAGCTCCCCTGGGAGAAAAGCTTCCTCAAGAAGTTAGTTCTGAGATTTTCATGTGATTTCTAAGTTCGTTTTCACAGATTTTGATGTTTTGTGGCTGTAGACAGGTAGCTAGCTTCGTGAAGCACAATCAAAATTGAGCAGTTTAAGATTTAGATTTATATTGGGCTTGATAAGTGAATTGGGGAAATTATTATTCAAACGTAGTGACAAAAGCTGCCCTGTGTAAATAGGAGCCTTGTGAATTCCACCCTGAGACCTAAGGGGAGGATGACTTGAAAGTCTGCTTATTTGCGAGGGAGGAGCCAAGATGGTGGGGTAGAAAGATTCACATATACTAGCTCCGAACCCACAGCCCTTGAATTTCCTGTAAAAAGAACTCCCAACAGATTCTAGAGCAGTGGAAACTGCGCAGCAATGGAGTGAAGGAGATTTCCGTTCCAGAGAGCCCTGTAAAACCGATCCCAAGGGTCCGTCACACACTGGACAGGAGCGGAGTCCAGCCCTGCCCTGGCCGCGCGGCACCAAGAGGAATAGATCCGAGCAGGCTTCAGGGACGGAATCTCTGGTGGCTGCGAAGGTCCCTTCACCCACAGGCACACAGGTCAGTGAAAGAGACTTCTGGGTGGGCTGAGAGGGGATCAGGGTGTCTCCATAACTCAGGTCCCCTTGGGAGGCAACAGCAGAGGCAGTGGGCAGCCAGAGGCTCCCAGAGCAGGCAGGAGCTGGTCAGGAGCTCCATTACTGAAGGTCTCTGCATAAACCCCCTGAGAGAACTGAGCCTGGGAGGCAGCCCTGCCCCCACCTGAGAACCTGAATTTAATCTTACCCTGAATAGCAGCTGGTTGCTGCTGAAAGCCCTGAGGCTGGGGAGCAGCATTTGAATCTCAGACCCCAAGCACTA
>CM053773.1:251538244-251552387 GCA_028658325.1 Potorous gilbertii
TCAAAAGCAGAATTAGCCAAATGGAAAAAGAGGTTCAAAAGCTCACTGAAGAAAATAGTTCTCTCAAAATTAGAACGGAACAGATGGAGGCTAATGACTTTCTGAGAAACCAAGAAATCACAAAACAAAACCAAAAGAACGAAAGTCTGCCTATTTATGTGGTGAATTGTCTGATTGGAAAATCTATGGAAATGAATTGGATTAATTGTAACTCACATGGTAAATGTCAGTGTTACAGCTTTGAGTCAACTTTGGATCAGCAGCCAAGAGCTGAAAGGGCTTCATTTTTGCACTTGGGGTTCCTCTGCAGTACCTTCCGCTCCCCAGGCTAACTGTGGCCAGCATCTTTCTTGGTTTTGAGTGAATTTTCATGCATTCACTTTGTGTGTAAAATCCCAGAATGTGAAGATACTTTTTAAAATATCGATTGATTTTTGCATCAGACTGTATAAAACTAGAGGGAAATTGGAAAACTTTTAGAAGAATTTTTTATATTCTTAATATGCGTGAAGGATAATTTTTTGTTTTATTGGGAATTTGCTGATATTGTTGTTAACCTGATAAATCCCAGCACCCTGGGCCCAGACTGCGAAGGGCCTTGCTATGGTAACTTAACTTGCTCCAAGTTTTGGATCTAAGTATAACTGTTTAAATTACTGTCAAACTGGTAAGTAACCATCACTGGGAAAATGCCAAAAACCAACTGATGTCAAAAAGAGGAACATCTGCTTGCAGCATGTGGATTGAGAGCAGGGGGAAGATAGAGAAAAGGCCACACAAAAGTAATGGATTTCCTTGACTCAGTTTCCCCACTGCAATTTCTTTTTTGTTTTTTTGGCCCAATCCTCTCGTTTTTTTTCCTTTCTTTTTTGAACCAAGCACTACATTTATTTATTTAGTTAGTTGTTTATAGTGTCTCCCATGGTGCTGTTTTCCCCCCACTTAATAATATTTTATTTTTTACAATTACATGTAAAGGTCGTTTTTGACATTCATCATTTTTATAGGATTTTGAGTTCCAAATTTTTCTCTTTTGCTCTGTCCCCTCTCCCCTCCCCAAGACAGGTCTTACATGAACAATCATGTTAGTCATATTTCCACATTAGTCACATTGTGAAAGAAGAATCAGAACAAAAGGGAAAAACCATGAGAAACCAAAAGCAAAAAAAAAGAAAGAAAGAAAAAGAAATAGCCTGCTTCCATCTGCATTCAGACTCCCTAACTCTTTCTCTGGATGCAGATGGCATTTTCCATCATGAGTCTCGGAATTGTCTTGGATCACCCAATTTCCTTTTTTTGAACAGGAATGTTCAGGCTGTTCAGTTGGATGTTTTTGTTTTTTTAAATGTTTCTAACTTTTCATGACTCCATTTGAGGTTTTCTTAGAGAAGATAATACAATGGCTTGTCACTTCCTTCCCCAGCTCATTTTACAGATGAGGGAACTGAAGCAAACAAGGTAAAGTGATGTATCCAGTATGATATAACTAGTAAGTGCCTGAGTCACAATTTGTATTCGGGTCTTCCTGGCTCCAGGCCCTCACTCGATCCACTTAGCAACCTTACTTGTTACCTATTAGATCCTGAGACCCTTTGGCTAACGTGAAACTCTGTTGGAATGGCGGGTCCAAGAAGTATTTATGATTTTTCCCTGAAGTCAAACAGAGCTAAGGAACTTTTGTTCTATAATGCTTAGGCAAGGTCAGTCTGTGCCTTTGGGCTTGACCTGAGAGAACAGTCTTGATATTATTACAACTATGTCCCTTCTCTCCCTCTTGTAGGAAACTTCTCTAACTATGGCAAGTGGCCTGCAAAGGTTTGGTTTGGTTTTGGGGGTTTTTTTGGTGAATCATCTTGTTCCAGTCATCTGACAATGCTGAACCTACTTTAATGGAATGTAAGCATTAAAGACCCTTTTGGATGGCATTCCCACAATTTTGAACATGTGGCCATTGCTTATCTCAATCTTCTGATCGAGGCAACCAGGACCAATAGTTTCCTAGATTTGCCATCTCCCTGCTCATTGATTTGATAATTATATATTCATGTATATCCAGACTCTGGGCAAATATGCCATCATGAAATTGACATATGATACTGATGAACTTCCCTGGGCAACCAAATTTTGACATAATACTCCATAAGCCCTCACAACTAACAGTGTCAAAGGCCTTGGTCAGATCTACAAATGTTGGGTACAGACCAATTCTGCTCCTGGCATTTCTCCTGGAGTTGTCAGGTAGCAAACACCAATATTGACTGTTCCTTGACCATTTCTGAAGCCACACTGGCTTTCAGATATATGACCATCTTCCAGGTGAAGGATAAGTCTATTAAGGAGGACTCTAGCAAAAACTTTGCCAGCAGTGACTAAGAGAGAGATGCCCCTGTGATTGTTACAGGACAATCTATTCCCTTTACCATTATAGAGATGGACAATGGAGGCATCCTTGAACTCCTAGGGGATACTCCTCTTGTCATATAACCTGGAAAATTTCAGTCAGCTTTTATATGGGCAATGGTCCCCCTACTTGTAAATCTCAGCTGGAATAGAATCAGCACCAAGTGCTTTGCCACAGGAAAGGAGCCTAATGGCCCTCAAAACCTCTTCTTCAGTTGGAAGTTCAGCTAAGGAGGGATTGACTTCAACCTGAGGTAAATGGTCAATGGCTTCAGCATTGATTGATGATGATCTGTTGAGAATACTATGGAAGCGTTCAGCCCATCTCTTCAGGATCATGTCCTTGTCACTAATCAATGTGGCTCCATCAGCACTGAGTAGTTGTGATGCATCATAGGTTTTTTTGGTCCATAAATAGCTTTCAGGGAATTATAAAAGCACTTTGGATTGTTACTATCAGCATAAAACTGAATTTCATCTGCCTTCTTCCTGAGCCAGGAATCCTGCATCTCTCTAAGCTTTGATTTTAGTTTGCTTTTCATGGAATTAAATGCTGCCTTCTTAGAGGTGGTTGACTTTATCATGGTGATGTCATTTTGGTCCTCTTCCAGAATGAAGGACAACAACCAACCACCGTTCATGTATATGCTGATGTCTTTATACTCTCATACTCTTTCTGTCAAAAGAACCCTTCCTCCAAGAATGGGAGTTGTCTCACATCCAAGAGGCACCCAAAGAAGAGCTTTTATCGAAGAGGGAAAAATAGGAGGGGCCTGATGCTTGAATTTCACTCTTATCTGAACTGGTTCAAAGAGGGAATAAAATACTCAGGATGGAAAGGTGGTTGTGAGGTTATAAGAGTACAGCATAAAGGAGTAGTGATGAGAAGCAAAATAGACTTTTGAGTAGAGACAGGAGAACAAAGAGAAAGATAAACAGAAGAAGAAAGGATGGAAGGAAATATACAGTAATCTTAATTGTGAATGTAGTGGGATGAATTCACCCATAAAATGGAAGTGGATGGCAGAATGAATTAGAAACCAAAAACAAACAATATTTTTCTCATAAGGTATACAATTGAAACATGTAGATGTAGAGTTAAAATAAGAGACTGGAGTACAATCTATTATGCTCCAGCTGAAATTGAAAAGGGGGAGGGTAGCAATGATGATTGTAGACAAAACAAAAGCAAAAGGAGACCTAATGAAAAGCAACAATCAGTGAAACTACATTTTACTACAAGATAATGAAGTAATAGCAATATAAAATATGTAAAATGAAATGGCACAGCATCCAAATTCTTTTTACATTCTTTTATTTTTCCCAATTACATGTAAAAACATTCTAAATATTCTTTTTTTAAAAAAATAGTTTGAGTGTCAAATTCTCTACCATCCTCCCTTCTTCCTCATTGAGAAAGGAAGCAATCTGATATAAATTATGCATGTGTAGTAATGCAAAATACGTTTCCGTATTAGTCATATTGTGTAAGAAAATACAGGATGCCCCCCTCCCTTGCCCTGATACAAGAAAAATAAAGAAAACAAATTTTCAAAGTCTTCTTCACTCTGTATTCAGACTCCATAATTTCAGTCTCTGGAGGTGGAGAAGCATTTCTCATCATAAGTCCTTTGGAATTGTCGTGAATCCTTGATTGCTGAGATCATTGTATTTAGCTGGCATTCAAAGTTGATCACAGTACAGTATGGCTGTTACTGTGTACAATGTTCTCCTGGTTCTGCTCATTTCACTCAGCATCAGTTCATGTAAGTCTTTTCAGGTTTTTCTGAAGTCTACCTGCTAAAAATTTCTTTTGGAACAATAGTATTCCAGTACATTCATATACCACAATTTGTTCAGCTATTCCCCAATTGATGGGCATCCCCTTAATTTCTAATTCTTGGCCACCACAAAAAGAGCTACTATAAATATTTTTGTACATGTGGGTCCTCTTCCCGTTTTTATGATCTCTGGGATATAGCTTTAGAAGTGGTATTGCTGGGTCCAAGGGTATGCACAGTTTTGTAACCCTTTGGGCATAGTTCTAAATTACTCTCCAGAATGGTTGGAAAAGCTCACAACTCCACCAACAATGCATCAGTGTTCCAATTTTCTCACATCTTTAAATGGAGTCTTTCTTAAAATAATAAGCTGTATCTACCTAAAATCAAGAGCAAGCATCTGTAATGAGGATAAGCTAGAAACCTTTCCGATAAGATCAGAGGTGAAGAAAGGATGTACATTACACCACTGTTATCCAATATTGTACTAGGAATTCTAGCTATAGCAGTAAGAGAAGAGAAAGAAATGGAAGGAATTAGAAAATGCCCTGAGGAAATAAAACTATCACTCTTTGCCAATGATAGAATGGCATATTTGGACAATTCTAGAGAATCAACTCAAAAACTACTTGAAATAGTTAACAACTTCAGCAAAGTTGCAGGATACAAAATAAACCCACACAAACCATCAGCATTATACATATTACTGACAAAGTATAGCAGCAAGGGATAGAAAGAGAAATTCCATTTAAAATAACTATAGGCAATAGAAAATATTTGGGAGTCTTCCTGTCAAGGCAAACCTAGCAATTATATGAACACAATTCAAAAATTCTTTTCACATAAATAAAGTCAGATCTAAACAAGTAGGAAAATATTAATTGCTCATGGATCAGCCAAGCCAGTATAATAAAGATGACAATTCTACCTAAATGTACTTACTCATGTACTTACCTATTCAGTGCCATACCAATCAAACTACCAAAATAGTTATTTTATAGAGCCAAAAATGCATCATAACAAATTCATTGGGAAGAACAAAAGATCAGGGATATTGGAGTTATTGATGAGAAAAATGGGAAAGGTGGCCTCGCCATGCAAGATTTTAAACTGTATTAAAAGCAGCAAACATTAAAACCATTTGGTCCTGGCTAAGAAATAGAGTGGTGGGTCAGTGGAATAGGCTAGGTACATAAGACAGTAGTAAATCATTACAGTAATCTACTATTTGAAAAACAAAAATCATACATTTGGAGACAAGAACTCGCCATTAGAGAAAAACCACAAAGAAAACAAGGAAATAGCCTGGCGCAAACTAGGTATAGACCAACATCTTACATTGTATACTAAGATAAGATCAAAATAGTTACATCATTTCAACATAAAGGATGGTTTATAAATATATATGTATACATGTACATATAATTACACATTATCACATATTGTCACATCTGTGAAGAATTTATACCAAACAAAAGATAGAATTATTAGATGTAAAACAAAATTTTGACTATATAAAATTGAAAAGTTTTTGCACAAACAAAACCAATATAGCTAAAATTAAAAGGCAAGCAGAAAACTGGGAAACAATTTTTGCAGCAAGTTTCTCTGATGAAGGCTTTATTTCGCAAATACATAGAGAACTGATTCAAATTGATAAGAATACAAGTCATTCCCCAATTGACAAATAGTCAAATGATATGAACAGGCAGTTTTCAGATAAAGAAATCAAAACTATCTATAGTCATATGAGAAAATGCACTAAATCACTATTGATTAAAGAAATGCAAATTAAAACAAGTCTGATGTCCTACTTCACACCTCTCTGATCGGCTAATATGACAAAAAAAGAAAATGATAAATGTTGCAGGGGAATATGGAAAAATTGGGACACTGTTAGTGGAGTTGTCAACTGATCCAATTTGGAACTATGTCCAAAGGGCTATAAAACTCCACCTACCCTTCTATCCAGCAACACTGCTGCTGGATCACCACCTAAAGAGATTAAAAAAAAAAAAAGGTGGGGGAAAGGATCTATTTGTACAAAAATTTGTAGCAGCTCTTAGTATATTGACAAAGAACTGGAAATTGAGAGACTGCCCATCAGTTGGAGAATGGCTGAACCTGTCATGTTATGTGACTGTGATGGAATACAGTTGTGCTATATGAAATAATGAGCAGGTTGACTTCAGAAAAACCTCGAAAGACTTACATGAACTGATGCAAAGAACCAGAAGAACGTTGTTAACAGCAATATTGTATAATGATCTTTGTGAATGAGTTGGCTGTTCTCAGCAATAATTCCAAAAGAATCATGATGAAAAATACTATTAACCTCCAAAGAAAGAACTGACAGAGTCTGAAAGCATACCAAAGCATGCTTTTTCCCCCACTTTCTGTATTTTTTGTATGATTTTTTCCCCTTGGGTCTGTATCTTTCATAACATGACTCATATGATAATATATTTTGCATGATTGAACATGTATAACCTATATAAAATTGCTTACCATTTCAGGGAGGGGGGAGGTGAGGGAAGGAGAGAGAAAAATTCGAACTAAATTTTAAAAAATGTTAAAAATTGTTTTTATATCTAACTGGGTGAAAATAAAATATTGTGTAAGAAAAAACATACTAACTCTTTTTTTGTGGTGGCAAAAGGACCGAAAATTGAGGGAATAATCATTGGGAAATGGCTCAACAAATTGTGATGTATGATTACTGTTGTGCTGTAAGAAATGATGAACAGGATGATTTCAGAAAAACATAGAAAGGCTTATATGAACTGATGCAAAATGATGTGGTCAGAACCAGGAGAACATTGTATTGCAATGTTGTATGATGATCAACTATGAATGATTGATACAATGATCCAATCTAACTCTGAAGGACATATGATGAATAATGCTATCCATCTTCAGAGAAAGACCTGAGTCTGAGTGCAGATTGAAGCATACTTTTTAAATTTTGTTTCTTTTTTTCTTTTTTGTCTGTGTTTTCTTTCACAGCATGACTAATATGGAAATATGTTTTGCATGACTACACATGTAGAATTTATACCAAATTGCTTACCTTCTCAATGAGGGAGAAGGGGAGAAAGGAGGAGAATTTGGAATTTAAAACATAAAAACATCAAGTTAAAAATTTTTTCATGAAATTGGAAAAAATAAAAAAATAAATACTAGGTGTAGCAATAAGACAAGAAAAAATAAATCAAAGGAATAAGACTAGATAACATGGAAAGAAAAACTCTCACCTTTGGAGATGATATGATGGTATACTTAGAGAATCAATCAGAAACTTGGTCAAAACAATTAAAAACTTCAGCAAAGTTGCAGGATACAAAATAAACCCACATAAATAATTTTTTTATTGTTTAGTAGTGTTTGACTCTTTGTGAGCTCATTTGGGGTTTTCTTGGCAAAGATACTGGAGTTATTCTTCTCCAGCTCATTTTAAGATGAGGAAAGTGAGGTACACAGGGTTAAGTGACTTCTGCATGCTCACACACCTAGTAAGATTCTGAGACTGTATTTAGGTGATAGAGAAATTCCACTTAAAATAACTGTAGACCATATAAAATACTTGGGAGTCTACCTCCCAAGACAAACCCAGGAACTATATAAACACAACTACAAAACACTTCACACAAATAAAGTCAGATCTAAACAATTAGAAATTTATTAATTGGTCATGGTTAGGCTGAACCAATAAAATAAAAATGATCTTTCTACTTAATTTAGTTTTTAAGTATCATATCAATCAAACTACTAACAAATTCATTTATAGAGGTAAAAAAATAACAAAATTCATCTGGAAAAACTAAAGGTCAGGAATAACAAGGGAGTTAATGAAAAAATGTGAATGAAGGTGGCTCAACTCTACTATATTATAAAGTTGTAATCATGAAAATAATCTGGTACTGGCTAAGAAATAGATGGTGGATCAGTGGAATAGATTAGGCACACAACACACAGGAGCAAATTGCCATGGTAATCTAGTATTTGATAAACCCAAAGATCCAAGTTTTTGGGATAAGAGCTCACCATTTAACAAAAATTACTGGGAAAATATCTGGAATGTACTTGGTGATGAAAGGAAAATTCGATGCTCTAAGGATCAATATTGCATAGGAACCTGGAATGTAAGATCTCTGAACCAAGCTAAGCTGGTCATGGTCAAACAGGAGGTAGAAAGATTAAACACTAATATCTTGGGTGTCAGGAAACTTGAGTGGATGAGAATGGGTGAATATAATTCAGGTGATCACCATATATACTGGTGTGGGCAAGAATCTCTTAGGAGGAATGGAATTGCCCTCATGGTCAATAAAAGGGTGAGAAAAGGAACACTAGGATAGAACCTCAACAATGACTGAATGATGTCTATTGGAATCCAAGGGAAATTATTCAATATCACAGTGACACAAGTCTAGGCTCCCAACACTGATGCCAAAGAGGCCAAAGTAGGTCAGCTTTATGAAGACCTACAGCATTTAACACCAAAGATGTCCCATTCATCATGGGAAATTGGAAGGCTAAAGGAGGAAATCAAAAGCTAATTAGAATAATACTCCTCTTTTCCTTACATTCACATAGTCTATTAAGTGTCAACGTCCAATCCAATGGAATGGATCCATTCACAACATTGTATTGCATTTAGGTAAATGGAAGACAGGGTGATGAGAAGGTTATGAGATACACAAATCTTCAGCAGTAGGTAACTGCTGTTGTTTGCAACTTGATGCATCCCAAGGTCTCCCTGCCATGTGTGGTAGTCTGTGCCTACTCTCGCATTAAAGTTACCCCAAATTATAAGCTTGTCCTCTTTTGGCACATTGATAATGAGGGTCTCTAGATTTTCATAAAATTTTTCTTTGACCTCATCAGGTTTTGTCATGGTGGGAGGATGGTGTGGCATTTTATTGTTAAGTGGCAATCGTGTTGTCACGAGCCTGTCATTCACTCCTTTTGGGAGGCAAACAAGCTTATTGACTAGATTAGTTTTGATTGCAAAACGTACACCAGCTACATGGCCCTCCCCTTCACTGCATCCACTCCAGAAAAAATACATCCAGCTCCGACTCAGTAAGCTGGACTTCATTTGCCAGCCTTGTTTCCCACAGGGCTGCTCTTTGAATGTGATACCTGTTGAGTTCTCTTCCAACACGAGCAGTCTGTCTTTCAGGTCTACTGGATTTTGTGTTGTCTATAAGTGTATATATGTTCCATGTGCCTATGGTGAGTGGAATCATCTTTGCAGATGTTTTCGTACATTTTTTTGTGTTTCGACCACATAGTGGGATTCCCCACCTGCCACGGTAATCAGGCCAGGGTTGGGTAACCAGGCAATGTTTAGGGCACCTTTTCTATCCCCCTTCCTCACACCAGGAGGTGAGCAGTGTGATCCTGAAAAGGCTATTCAGTCACCCAGTGGGCTGATAAGTTCCACTACTGCTTCCAGTGAGAAACAACCCTATGGCCTGGGCTGCTTGTGTGTAGGGTTGTGACTACAACTCCCAGCATTCTCACTTGCAGGTCACCACAAGAGTTTGAGATAGGTAAAAAAAAAAAAAGGTAAAATGGTATGGATGATGTCTTTTGATTCATGTATAAATTGTATTTAAGTGAGGCAGAGTTGCGCAAAGTCTGCAAAGTGAACTTCATTCTCTCTTCCAGAGTCATCAAAGTCCAGTGGCAAGACAAAGTCAAGATGACTGATGAAGGCTCAGGATGCAGCGGATGACCCTTGGTGTCCTCGATGTCTAAACAAGCCCTAAACTTTCCACAGAACCTGCTTCAGTTGCCTTCACGGTTATTAGAACAAATTGTTCTCATCCACCCATTCCACCAGGGGAAGTCTTCACATGCTTCAGGTAAATGCACCCCTAACTCACCAATGAGTTTGAGGCCCTTCAGTGATCCTCGACCTAGTTTATCTCATCTACTGAGCCAATTTTAGGGATGTGGTTCCTGCAGCCACAGGTGAGAATTGGGTGATTGATAGGACACCAAAGGTAGAAAGCAACCTGCAAAGGGCTTGTCAAGCTCTCACCTCAGAGGTGCTGGTCTTCCCTGAACATTCTGGACAAATGCTGGAGGGGATATGGAAAGACAGGTACACCAATGCACTGCTGGTAGAGTTGTGAACTGATCCAACCATTCCAGAGAACAATTTGGAGCTATGCCAAATGGATTATCAAATTGTGCATACTCTTTGATCCAGTTATACCACTACTAGGTCTGTGTCCCAAAGAGATGAAAGGGAAAAGACCCATCTGGGCAAAAATATCTATAGCAGCTCTTTTGTGGTGGCAAAGAAATGGAAATTGAGAGAATGCCCTTCTATTGGGAATAGCTGAGCAAGTTGTTGTATATGATTGTGGTGGAATATTATTGTGCTAAAAAAATGAAAAAGAAGATGGTTTCAGAAAAACCATATGAACTGATGCAAGGTGAAGTGAGCAGATTCAGGAGGATATTGTACCCAATAATGATAATGTGTGAATCAACTGTGAAAGACTTAGCTACTCTGAATGATACAATACTCAAAGGATCCATGATGAAAAATGCTCTCCACCTCCAGAGAGAGAACTGAGGAACCCTGAGTGCAGATCGAAGCAGACTTTTTTCTTTCTTTATATTTCTTGGTTGTTGTTATGAGGCTTCATGCAGGTAATGGGTATCATGTCAATTGCCCTCTCAGGGGGGAGAGGAGAGGCAAGAGAGAGGAAGACAATACCTCCAAATGTAGAAAAGAATGCCAATAAATAAACGAAAGGGAAAACCAAACCAAACAAACAATTAAATAAAGGGATGAATGAATGAATGTCCCTACTTCCTGTTAGGAAAATAAGTTATATCCTCAAAGAGGGAAAGTGGTAAAGATTTAAGATGTCTTCTTCATAGCCAGTCTTGACTTGAGAAGGTGACAAGATCCAAGTAGTTCCCCTTTTGGACTAGGCTGCATGTGGCTAGCTTCCAGATGCTTCTGAGTAGGTAGAAAACACACACCAAATATCGAGGTCAACCTGGACTAGGAAGGCAGCCTCTGATCCCTAGACACATACTGCCTCCACAGTAATTTAGTTGTAAACTATAATGCCATCTATGCTTTATTGTATTTTTCTTTCTTTTTTCTTTTTTATTTCCCAATAACATTTTCATCTGGTTCAGGCCTGACTCAGTGTTGTGGCCTGGTGGTTTGATGCCTCTGTCCCAAGGACTTCTACTAGGCTCTGTGAACCAAGTCAGAGAGCGCCACTCCCTGCATGAATGAATTTGCTAACAAAGTCTGGATTCCAAACCTAGATGTTGAAGTGGAAACAGCTGGAACTAATAAACAAACTAGTCTCACAGATATAAGATTGGGGAGATTTGAGTTCATCTGAAAACAGAAAGATGGGGAGGGGGGAGGCACAGAAGTTAATTAGTGAGCCACAAGCTCAAACAAGTCATCCATGACCTGGATGGAGGCCAGGCAAACCCATGGCATCTAGGGTCTAGGGTCCAGGGGTAGTTGGAGAGGGGATGATGGGCTTCGTGTCTTGGGCACCACAGTTTAGTGAGGACATTGCTGCGGGGGAAGGGGAGGAGGGCAGGATGACAGTGGTCTTTAAGTATTTGAAAGTCTCTCTAGAGTTCAATTTGTCTTGAGTCAATAAACACTTAGTACATGCCTACTATGTACTAGGTACTGTGCTAAGGACTGAGAACACAAACACAAGCCAAAGGCAGATGATCTGCCCCCCAAGATGCTGATGTTCTAGTAAAGAAAGGGAAGCCAAAAGGCCAGGATGGGGGAGGAAGGTGAGAGCTGAGAGCATGAGGGAGGGGTTCTAATTACAACTGTGGCTGGCCTGGCACCTCCCTAGATGGACGTTCTGGGAGGAGCATTCCACCTTTAATCAGGGGCTAAGGGCACTTCCAAGATGTGAGTGCAAGGAGCAGTGAAGTCTAATGGGAAATGCACATGGACCCAGGCTTTCATTCATGGGGCAAAGCTAAAACGGACATTATTCCTCCCTGGGCCCTAGGCTGAGAGATCTCTGTTAGGTTACTGGGCAGGGTTGGATAACTTGCCTAGTAACAGTTTTTCTGTTGTTAGACCCCTGTCAAAATGTTATTCCCCTTAGGTTTAATATCTGATGAATTGTTAACAGTCATTTTTGTTTAGTCCATTTGCATGGTAACCACCCGTGCCCCCCTAATGTTAGACCCCCATTGCCAGGTAACCACCTTCTGCTGAGCACCCCCTTCCTGATTGGCTACCTCTCCTGGCACCTGTTTTCTGTTAGGGGTCCTTTGCCTAGTAGCACCCTAACAACCCCCTCTGTTTTGGGGGCTCCTGCCTAGCAGCAAGCCCCCCTCTTGCTCTGTCAGAACTCTGTTTGTCGTGGAAATTGCAAGGCTGTACCGAGTAGCACCAAAATGCTTAAAATGCACTCACCACCTCAGTTCGGGGCTGTCTCCTCTGGGTCTCTCCATGAGGCAGCCGCCAGCCTGGCTAATAAATGATGCTCTCAAAATTCCTAATTGACTTTTGCCTGTGACTTATTAACTCCATCCATTTCAAAGTGAATTCCTATGATTGGAGCTACCAGCCTGATGCTTCTGCGTTCCCCAACATCTAGCAATGAACACTCTCCGAGTAAGTTAATTATGTGGTGAGATGCTTAGTGACCAGCGTGGTCAAGTCCAGGGGCTGGCGGTCATCTCTAGGGGCTGATGGTCGTCTCCAGGGCCCAATGGCAATCTGCAGGGGACAGTGGTCATCTCCAGGGGACAGTGGTCATTTCCAGGGGGGCCTTATGCTATTTTTGGATATGGGTAGCAGAAATTAGCAAGAAAAGGGAAAAGTCTCTTCCTTTGACAAGCACATTTTCAGGGCTCTAAGTGGTAACAGAAGGGTTACAGTAAAGCCCCCTTGATACAATGTTGCCTTGGTTGGGTCAGGTCTCCCCAGCCTCTCCCTCTGCCAGACAATGAGCAACAGTAGTGAGCCCAGCAGCGGGGGCAAGGCAGACTGACTCCTGCCCCACACTGGTCTGAGCTGGAAATGCACACAGGGCTAATGCCAGCCCCAGAAGGGGGGCCTGTCTGGCAGGCAGCCTGAGATGGCCAAGGACCAAGTGGTTGGTTACCACGAGCCTTCTGCCCAAGAACTACTTTGCCTGAGGGAGGGGCTGCTAAGCAGAGACCAATGGGTTCCCTTCACTTAGAATGGGGGATTTTAGGTGAGCCTTATTTTCAGGGACAGTCCTTGAGGACCTGCCACCTCTAGGCCTCCTCCACCTGCCAATATTCTTCCCAAATTCTGGGCCTGTCTGCTAGATAGAGTGTTTCTGGCAGAGGCTGGGACTGGGCTCTTCCCAGTGGTCAGCCAAGGACCCCATGGCTGAACTCCTCTGGTTGAATTGGCTCTACTGGCTAGATCTCTTTCTCAAAGACTGAGCCTTCAAGATGGCAGAGTAGAAAGACTCACATATGCTAGCTCCGAACCCACAACCCATAATTATCTATAAAAAGAACTCCCAACAAATTCTGGAACAGTGGAGCCGCGCAGCAACACAGTGAAGGAGATTTCCGTTCCAGAGAGCCCTGAAAACCTGACCCCAAAGGTCCATCGCCCACCAGACGGGAGTGGAGCTCAGCCCTGCCCTGGCCACGAGGCATGGAGAGGAGCGAGCAGATCCGAGCAGGCTTCAGGGATGGAATCTCCAGCGGCTGCAAAGGTCCCTCCACCCACAGACGTACAGGTCAGTGAGAGAGACTTCTGGGTGGGCTGAGAGGGGATCAGGGTGTCTCCATAACTCGGGCCCCCTCAGGAGGCAGCAGCAGAGGCAGCGGGTGGCCAGAGGCTCCCAGAGCAGGCAGGAGCTGGGCAGCAGCTCCATTACTGAAAGTCTCTGCATAAACCCCCTGAGGGAACTGAGCCTGGGAGGCAGCCCTGCCCCCACCTGAGA
>CM053773.1:251552487-251595466 GCA_028658325.1 Potorous gilbertii
CCAAGCACTAGCTGGGCGGATCTAGGCGGGGGTGGACAGGAATCTCAGAAGTCAAGTAACTGGCTGGGAAAATGCCCAGAAAAGGGAAAAAAAATAAGACCATAGAAGGTTACTTTCTTGGGGAACAGATGATTCCACCATTCCTCTCAAAGACCGAGCCTTAAATCCATTTCACTCTGGAGCTCACAGATTGGCCAACACTAGATCCCTGCCCAAGCACCAGTTAATGGGTACTTCCTGTTTCAGAGTAAATGTAAATAGTCATGGCTTCTCTCTGTCCAGCAGCCCTGAAGGTCTTCCCCTTCTAGTTTGATTTTTTTTTTATTAAAGGGGTCATCCCTTGACTTGTTTCTTAAAGAGGTCTATTCACTGAATTGGCATTACCTCACTCAAAGTGAGAACTCAGAAAGGCCTTAGCTTAAAGGCGCAGGGTCTCCCAATGCATCCTGGGCTGTCTCCAGTCATCCTGACTGATATCGGGCCACTGGACCCAGATAGCTCAGGAAAAGAAAGTGAGGTTGGTGACCTTGCACAGCCTTCCCCCATTCAAATCAAAGTCAACTGCAAGTCATGTCATCATCTCCCTGATGTCATGGTCCTCTCTGAGAATGAAGGACAAACCACATACAAGCCCCACACATCCCCGCTCCAGCCCCCAGTCTACTATGGACATTTCACCACCCTGACATGTAAGCATGGCTCCATTACTGTGTGTGGTCTCATCCAAAGCTCCAGTCCCATTTGGAGGTCTCTAGAGATGCACCACAGACCTCCTTCCTATCCTTCCTCCCTGTTCTGCCTTTGATCTTGGCCTCCTCTGTGGGTGCTGCTGAATGGGGCGTGGGAGGAGGAGAAGCATTCCTACATCTCCTATGTGCCATGCACTGTGCTGAGTACCTTTAAAGTATGATGTCCCAACAACCCTGGGAAGTAGACACCATTATTGTCCCTATTTTACAGAAGAGCAAATGAAAACAAGCAGAGGGTCTGGGACTGGCTAGAATGTGTCTGGGCGCAGTGTTCTAACCACTGCGCACCATCAGCTGGATGACTGAATCAGGCGTTGTTTGCAGACCCATTGTGTGCCAAGCACTGGGGATACAACTGGAAACATCCTGATACCTGCTCCCTGGGAGCTCCCATTCTATGGGGAGTGGACAGCTCCTTTCTTTGGAATGGCACCAATGACATCACTGTGGCATCCTGACATGTGCATGAATTGGATTGAAGGAAGGAGGGGCTGTGCACAGTCATCAGCCTCCCTCTGTTCCAGAGGCACCATAGTACAGTGGCAGGACAGAAGTCAGGGTGACTGGTCATTGCCCAGGATGCATTGGGTGACATTGGCATCTTCCACATCTGACCAAGCTCCCAGCACTCCATAGTGCCTGCTTCAGCCTCCTTCACGGACATTAGGCAAATGGTTCTCACTCGGCCACTCCACCAGAGGAGGGCTTCACATGCTCAGAGTAGACATCCCTCTAATTCATTGACTGGTTGAAGGTGCATTGGTCACCCTCAATTTATTGGAGCCCATCTGCTGGGATGGGATGTGGTCACTGTCCAGGCTCTAGCCTCTGGGACCCACAGGTGAGAGCTGGGTGAATCAGGTGGGCACCAAAGTGGATAGGCGACCCTGAGTAGGACGTGGCAGTCTCTCCTCTGCTCTCAGGCAGAGGGAAAGGTCCCCTGATCCTTGGGGGTGGCAGCAAAGCAAATGATCATACCTCTCCTTTAATGCCATTTCCACTAAGATAATGAGATCAGGTTGGTGGGGCTTTTAATGCTGAATCATTGGATAGGGCTCAGGATGTTGGTGACCAGGACTCCCCTTTCTGAGTCCTTAGTAGCTGTGACTGAAGCCCCTGCAGGAGCAGTCAGTCCCCAGACTTTGCTCCAGAAGGCCTGCCTCCCAGGAGGTTGGTTCAGGACCCTGGCTGGGAGCCTAGCCCTTCCCCAGGCTCTTGGGCTCAGGGTCTGGCCTGTCTCCATCAGGGTCTGAGGGGAGATGGCAGTCGAGGTGATGCGGTGGCTTAGTGTGCCTGGTGTCTGCTTTAAGGCTGGCTTGCCTGGCCAGTGACTGGCAGTGGGGAGGTGGGGCATGGCTGGCTCCCTTTCCATGCCGGTTGCTTGCTTGGCTGGTAGTGGTGGCAGTGGAGAAAGGACTGGAAACAGGACCAGTAGCCTGGGGCGCCTCCTTTTGGAGGTGACAGTCAGTAATAAACCCTCTTTTGAGCCATGATTTCCTCAATTTCCCTCCTCCCTTCTAGCCCCATCCCTTCTTTTCCCTCACTGTTAAAACTAACCAGCAGACGGAGCTCCAGGCGAGGCCTCAGATGCCCACCTGCAGCTTCAGCCTGGGTACATGCTCTGGGGGTCACCCACCTGCCACCAGTTGAGCTAGGGCTTTGTGGAGGGAGTCTCTCTGACCACCAAAGGGAGCCACGTACGCAAAGCATGTAAGACTAAACAGAGCTGCCATTTTCTTTGCTTCTCTGGCTTTTTGGCTGCTAGAGTCTTGGTGGGGGCCTATATTAGCCCTTCTTTGTAACCCCCACACTGACTCACTCTTGAAGTCCCGCTGATTCCCAAGGATCACGGCTGCTGCTCCCTTCACAGTTCTCTGGGGGAGCCTGAACGGTTAGGAGCCCATTACCTTTGCCCACAAGCACCCTTCAATGGGCTGCCCCACCCTGATGAATGAACTTTTACAAAGGGCCGCTAGGTGGTGCAGTGGATACAGCAACTTCTACTAGTACTATTTTTATAAGAGACAGTCACTGAGGTATGATCAAAATACTAGGTACAAAGCAGCCCCTCAGACCAGAAGAGATGCCTTGCCCTGAAACAGATACCTCCCCTGGGGAGAATGGGCTCAAGGGACAAAGGCAGAGGCTTTTTCCTGACTCCTGGACTTGGAAGGCCTTTTTTCCCTTCCCAAAATCCCAAAGAAGTTTGCTTGGGTAGTGAATGACCTGCCCCCTTTCTTCTCTGAGCTGGCTCTTTTGGGGGGCTGACCTCCTGGCTGATGGGGCATTCCATGCTAGGTGGGGTCAAGAAGGGCCCTTGGCTGCTTCTGTTGCTGGCTCCAGGGCCCATGGAACACTGACACCTTTGCTTGATTTCCTCACCCTCCACTCTCTGCCTTCCCCTCACCTAAGAGCCTGCAGGACCTGAAGCAACCCTATCCCCTGCCTAAGCTGATATGAAACATGTGGCTAGGGAGCTGCCTGGCGATATGTAGGAGAGAGGGGGCCTGAGGAGCTCAGCTACACTTCCTGCCCGGGCTCTGGTCAGTTGGCTGGGTGCTGGTGAAAAGGTTCTGCAGAGGGATTCCCAGACCCCACCTCTTCTGCCTCCCGGATTGGCCCTAAGAAGCCAGGCTTCGTCCTTGCCTTTCCATTCCAGAAGGAAGTAGAGTGTCCAACTCTGGGAATCACCAAGGTGAGGAAAGAAAGTCCTAGGAAGCCAGAACAATGCGGGGAGAGGAATGAAGATACCCCCAGTCCAGCAGGAGGACCCCCAGCACACATGCTGCATTTGGGCATGAATTTGGTGGCCCCAGTGTTGTGTTGGAACGGAGCTCAATTTTTTGCCAGTTTCCACAGAGACCAAAGTGGTGTAGGGGTGCCTGTGGGCTCAGGCTAAATGTGCTTATTCTCACTTTAAATTTCATTTAAGACCTCTTTATAAAAACCAATTGACAGGAAGTAGATAAATGGAACTTTGGATCTAGTCACAGGCCCCTAACAATGGAGGGGCCTATGGGTGCTTAAGTCTATGGCAATAGAGAAGAGCCAGCCTTCAGCATGACTCCCTGGAACCTAGAGGGGAGGGTGAGTCAGAGCTCACAGTTACACACAAAAGAACATAGGTGCCATGCTTTCATGAGCACATGGTACCCAGGGAGGAGACAGGAATCTGCTGCCCCATGCACATCCTCCAGCACACCAGAAGGTCCAGCCTTGGGGAATGTTCTTTTACAATGTCTGTAGAAGGAAACCCTACTCAAAGTGGTAGCACCAACCCTTGAGTTATCACAGCCTCTGAGATCCAGCCAGCCCCACCCCCTGGCCTTTCCACTTTGATGCCATCTGCCAGTCTGGCTGCTACCAAGGCTCACCCAAGAAGCTCAGCCAGCAGCTCAGCTTCACCCAGTTTTGGCAGGAAAACCTCCCTTCTCTCTCTTTCAAATCACTTTTACCTGCACCAAGCAGAACTTTGTTCAAGTGTGAGGCATTAAGATAAAAAGGTGGGAAAATGAAATCCTTGGAGAAATAACAATAAGACCCACATTCCTTTGAAGTGCAGGGGAGCGATGCATTTTCTCATCACAGCTGGCTTGCAAGGAGATAAGATTTGGGGATTTTCTCCCAAAGGGTGCCGTCCTATGCGATCTCTCTGAACATGGTCACATTTTATCCTCGCAGCTATCCCTGAGGGAGACAAAGTTATTTGGACTTTATGATCACAAGGATAGTTAAGTGCCAGAGGCCAGATCGGACCTTCAGCCTGGGCGGCTCCAGGGTCAGCTCAAGGTTCCATTTCTTTTTCTGGGCAATGTGCTGAGGGGACAGTGAGGGACAGACAGGACTCTGGACTTGGAGCTACAGTGCAGTGGACCCTGAAAATTCGGCATCAGGTACATGAAGAGAATAGAAACTTGGCCCCCATCTGCTGGACCCTTGTCTAGCCTCGGAGGGCAAGAAAAAGAAAACAAGGTCTTAAGGGTTGTACAAGTCTGCTTCTCCTGGTGTGGCCCAAGGAGGGGCAGGAAGGAGTATTTAACTGGGCTGAGATTCTCCACTGCCTTGGCAGCTACTACCTTCCTTCCTCCTTCTCCCTCCTCTGCTTTCCTTCCCTCTATTTTTCCCTCTTCCCTTCCTCTTTTCCTTCCCTCCCTTCCCAATTTCAACCTAATCAGCAATGCCGGGGCTCAAGAGCACATCCTCCCCACCACAGCCTAGGCAGCTCTGGGAAGTCTTGACCTCTCCTCCTTTAGCCTGGCCCCCACAGTATCTCTGTTCTCAAATTCAATGTTACCCAAGGATTGGGTAACTGCCTTCGATCATCTGCTTTAGCTCAGCCTACACTGAAGATCCAGGGCCAGCTCTGGGAGCTCCTCTTGGTCTAGCGGCCCTTAAGTCCCAGAGATCTCAGGTCAGAGGGCCTGAGATCTCCTACTGAGGAGAAAGGACACAGCCCAGGAGGGTTCCCAGTCTCACAGGGTCTGGTGCCCCTGCTGCCTATGTGCATCCTTAGCTGCTAGAACAGTAGTTTCTGTGGGCAGAGTCTTTGTATCCAGTGCCAGGCTCAAAGTGAGGACTTAACTTCCTGAAGTCAGGTTGGTGGGGAAGTCTTTGGCCTAATTATCCACATGGGAAAAACCAAGTGGATGAAAAAGGCCAAGAGCAGATTGCCACCCATCAGCACTGTGCACATGTATCTCAGGCAGACAGATGAACCACCAAGGAGGGGGACAGGGGGCTGGGGAGCAAGGGGAGCAGCAGGGAAAAGCAGGTCTGGGGTCTTTGGAGAGGGGCATAGGCTTATTCCCAAAATAAGGTCCACCCTTTTACTCCTGGCTAGTGTGGAGCCACAGACTGGGCCTGTGGTCTGGGAAGCCTTGAAGAGTGGGATAAATTGGCCAGAGGCCAGGAAGGAGGCACAGGTTAAAGCTCAGAATTCCAGCAGGGTGGGGTATGGGAGGCTGGAGAAAGGAGGCTTGAGGATTGTCTCCTTCTCCCCTGGGGGCCTTCCCACACTTTTGTTCCCAAGGTTACAGAGACTCCCATCTAGGCTTTCCTTTTTTACACAGGAGTGGACAGTCACAGAGGGCTGTGGTCTAGCCAGGAAATGTCTAAGGTAGGATTGGAACCCAGGGCTTCCTGATTCCAGACCTCCTCTAGAATGCTATTGGCATTCTACCTTTCTAGAAGGATTCGAAGGATTCATTGGCTTCCCAGTCTCTCTAGACCACCCCCCCAGCTATCAAGTCTCCTAGAGAACCTGCAGGAGCTCCCAAGCCATTGCACACACTCCCTGTGGCCATGGAACCCACTCCCACCTGCCCTTCCCAGCCTTGTGGCCATTCTTATCTTTTCCCTCCCTCTTGGAGATCAAATTGTGGGGACCAGAGAGGACAGATGTGTGAGGAGCTGAGTGTGGGTGTGGAGGAATGTAAGTGAGCCACTTGACTGTCTTCTTTGTCTGACTGTGCAGCCAGGGTGGGGTGCTCTCTCTGGTCCTCAGGACCTCCATCCAGGCCGGGAAGGCCCACTCCTGGGACTGAGCTCACCTTTCTTCTTTCCTCTCTGCTGGGGGATGGCATCTATTGAGAAGCTCTGGGGCTTCCTCCCTCATGAATAGCAGGGTGTGTTTGGCCTTTGGGGGATCATGGCTCAGGCTTCCACTTTCCTGGTCTGGGGGCTCATTTTGGAGAGAGCCTCTGTTGGTTTGAAGTTGGGATTTCCCCTGACATTCCACAAACTCCACAGGTTGTAGCTTCTGCCCAGTTGATGTCTTCATCGGGGGCTACCAGCTGCACTGCTGGCCCCAGCCCTGCCAGGCCCCCAGATCAGGGGGCCAGCGCTCAGTGGCCCCTGAAAGGTAACCTCCCATGACTGCTCTCAGCAAATTCCCAGGTGTTTGTCTCAGGGTGTGTTTCCGCAGCTCTCCTGGTACATTCTGTCTGCCCTGACATGATCATACATTTTCCACCAACCCCCAGGCCTGGCTCATCCTAGGTCACCTCCCTAGGTTACTCCCATCTTTCCTAGCACATGATTTCCAGACCTGCCTGTGGGACACTAGAGGCAGGCTGGTGGGGCCAGGGACAAAGAGCCTTCATCTTCCTCCTGGATGTTTGAAGTTCCTCTGTTCGGACCCAGGCAAGGTTCATTGGCAGTCACCTTTGAGATGCTTGCATTCCAGGGCAAGGCTCTCCAATCTTTTATTCAGTCAAACTTTGCTCTGACAAGCCCTCCCCCTTCCCCTTCACTCCTGAAGCACATTCACATTTCTCCCTATTAAATTTCAACCTTCTTGCATTCAGCCCAATGCTCCGCACATTTGGTGAGCATACCTTCCACATTTCTCTACAGGACATGATCCAATGTTAGTGAGCTCAGAGAGCAGTACAGATCCCCAGGGCCTGCCCTAGAGACACCTTCCCCATCTGATATTCAGGCATTGGGAGGGGAGGGAGGGCTCTTCGGGCCTCTCTGGTTATTGACCATGCGATGAATCTATTTGGTTTTAGTGCTCCTGGCTAGAGTATCCCTCCCCCTCCAGAAAAGGAGACTTTCACCAATCTCTCCTGAAAAAGAGTCCAGTGGGGCCTGAGTCCTTTTCCCAGAAGCCCAGTCTCCTTTCCCTTTGGAGGCATCCATGATCCACTCTAGACTTTTTCCAGGAATTGAAGTCAATCTCTGTCTTCTACATCCTGCAGATGCTGACCTCATCCTGTTTGTGAAATGTAGGCTCACTTTTGGCCCCTGCAAAGGCCCCCTCTCTTTCCCCTTCAGCTAGTCCTTCCTCGGCCTGCCGGTGTCATGGGGGGTGGGGGAAGGGGACGCAATGTCATCAAGGACAGGCTGGTGCAAGCATGAGTCGTTCTCGTCTTGTCACCTCCAGAGCAAAGGTTGCTCATTTTTCTTAGTACCAGCTAAGCTATTTCTCTTATCTCTGGGTTGTCTCAGCTATCCCAAGTAGGCTCTGGTCTTTGAGCCTCTATCCTCCCCCCACCCCATATAACTTCACAAGCTTCCACTGGTAGCCTCAGCTCCTTCTGATGTGGCTCTGTTCCATTGCCTGGCCAGGTTTCCTTCTCCTGTACATGCCTTTAAAACGTCTACACTGCTTGGTGCCTCCTAGGCAAGCAGATGCCCCTCCCCCTGCCCCCTCAGAACTATTTCCCATTGGCTCTTTGTCATCTCATCTTAGTGGCCTTTTTGTATCTGTCCTCCCTCTGCACTGTGCCAACCCCTCTTTACTGGAATTGAATGTGCTTGCCTTTCCCCTCCTCCCTGGGTGGAGCTGGCCAGCTGGGACAGGTCCCTCCCAGACTTCTCCAGATATTTCCCACATGCAGAGCCCTTGTTTCTCTTCCCCTGGTGAATTGAGGGCTTGGAAAGATTACATGGTGATCCCTGGGGAACATGAGGGCAGAGAAAGTTTTCTTTCTTTTTCCCTGAGTTTTAATCCTCATGAAATGCATATACTTATGGTCTGGTTGGCTTTGGCAAGAGCCATCAAAGTGCAGATAATTCCCAGTCATACTGGGATGGAAGCTTAAGTCAGTGGAGTTACACACCTCCTAGGATTCCCTACAGTAAGGTCAGGACCTCACATGAGTCCAGTGTTCAGTGACCCATAGGCTACACCTGTAATGTGTGCCCTGTGGTCTGTCTCACAGCCCAATGAGCAGAAATAGGTCATGAGACTGGGAAAATAAATTTCTCCTTTGGATATCTGTGTGTGTTCATCCTTCATTGCCAAAGACCACGCCATCAGAGAAATGGTAACATGACTTGTACTTGATTTTGTTTTGGTGAGGCCTGTGCAGGTCACCAGCCTCACTTCTCCTCCAGAGCCATCTGAATCCAATGACCAGATATTCCTCAGGATGACTGGAGATGACCCAGGATGAGGCAGTTGGCGTTAAGTGACTTGCCCAAGGTCACACAGCTAGTGAGTGTCAAGTGTCTGAGGTAAGATTTGAACTCAGGTCCTCCTGACTCCTGCACTGGTGCTCTATCTGCTGCACCACCTAGCTGCACCTCTCCTTTGGATAGATAAAGCTCAGACATAGGGTTAACCTACCTCTCCTCTCCTATAGCCATAACCTAGATTCGTTACTTTCTTCCCAATCAATTAATCAATAAGGATCTATTAAACTCGAATTATGTGGGAAGTGTTGTGCTAGGTACAAAATTCATGCCTTCAAGACACTTCCATTTGGTCAAGGAAGGTAATGATACATAGTTATGTATAGGACATATAACTCAGGGCTGAAGTGGGCATGCCCAGTCACCTTAACGGTTTCATCCAAGGTTACCAGGACTCAGGGTGGGGCCAGTTGTGTATTGTCAATGGACCATTGGATATTTCCAATGAGGCATCTCAACATGGTCCAAATAGAACTCAAACTCTTGGCCCCTCCATCTGTCCCTTGCAAACTTCCCCATTTCTTCTCCTCCTTTCCTTCATCTCCTCCTCCTTCTTTTTCTTCTTCTCATGAGTCTTTGCTGAAAGCTGTTGGCTCTTACCCTACCCCAAAGAGCATCCTTTGTGACAAGGATTTAGAAAAGATCCAAATGACCAACGTGTAAAGAATTTTCACATCATTGCTGTCCCTGTGTGTGGTTTCCTGGAGTGGCTGGCCGCACCTTAGAGAAGGCTTTCCAGGCTTTTCTATCTTCCTTATGCCCACTGTTTTTTCCAACACAGTCCTTGGACACACCACAATGTATTAAGTAACTCCCCCACTGATGGGCACTCTCTTTCTTTCCAGTTCTTTGCTCCCACAAAAAGTGCTGCTAGAAATATTTGGGGCATCTGGAGTCTTTCTTTCTACGATTAACCTCCTTGGTGAATGATGCCATTGCTGTTGAGATCATCATCCTTCTGGGCAGCCACATTGGCAACCTCAGAGTCACCGCTTCCCCCACTCTTTACTCATTCTTATTCAATATGGTGAACCCATTACCAGATCTTGATTCTACCTTCTCAGAATCTCTCATGTGGATCCCCTTCTCTCCACTCTCAGAATCACCACCTTCCCATCCCCTCTTGCTGGGAAAAAAAGAGAAGGGGCAGGCTCTTTCTCAAGCCTCTGGCTTCCTGCTGCCAATCTGAGGGAGTAACCTTCTCAAACTCACAAGGATCTTCCTCAGGCTAAAAACATACACTCCGGATTGGTCAGGGAAAGAAACGCGAGGAAAGACGGGCAGGGGTCCAAGCTCACAAAGGCAGCACATATTGCCGCGGTTGCCTGGATGAAAAGTCTCTTCTCCCCTCCCCTCCCTCCTCCCCTGGCAGACCACTCTCCCACCCTCATCACCAGCACTACCATCAGATCATCACTGTCCCCCAACAGCAGCAGCACCCACGCCCCCACCCCCCAGCAGCGCACCAGCACCACCCACTACTGTTGTGGTGTTATGGTGTGTTATGGCAAAGACTTCAGTCAGACCACTTCTATCCAAGTATAGGCATTTCCTGAGGATCCCTGCCCCTCAGCGGTGGGCTAGGTTCCAAGAGGAAGTAGCAACTTAGTAAGACAAGACAGGCAATTTTATAGTGTAATGATGCAGATTACACAACAGAAGTGCTGACTATTAAAAGGCAGTAGGGGTTTGTTAAAGGATTAGGTAATGGGGAAGGGGTCCTTTCTATGGTTCAGTGGTCAAATATCCTGGTCCTGCTGCTTTCTGATTGGCTGGCTATTGTGGTACTGTCTTGGGCTAAACGGATGGTGTGATTTTGGTTGAGTACAAGAACATCTGTTCAAGTATGTGAATTGAGTCTGAGGCAGCTTTATTCGGAATGTATCACCACCTCCATCACTACCACCACCATCACCACCATCATCTCACTCCCACCTTCACCCCCATCACCACCATCAGCCCCCCACCACCACATCTCACATAGTCCCATGCCACCCATTGCAGAGAGGAAGAAGAGGGTAGGCATCTTTTTTTTTCTAATAAGAAAATTGCTGCATCACCCTAAAGAAAGCACTGAGGGTGCTTGGGGTCTTGCGGATCACTGGGTTCACCTGTTTATCCCCATTCCATTTCTAATTGGTTTCCTTGCCTCAAACCTCTCTCCTACTCCAGCATCCCCACAGCTGCCAAAGTGACTTTCCAAAAGAGCCCATCTAACTAGGTTGCTCATCTCAATAAACTCCAATGGCTCCCTGTTACCTCTTAGATAAAGCATAAACTCCTCTGTATGGTTGTAACACCCTCACAAACTCGCTTCAATCTTTCCAAACTTTATTGTATTTTTATATTACCGTTTCCTGAACTTTTTCAACCATCCCACTTTCTATTCCTCACACACGGTACTCCAACATCCTTTGTCACAGCTGTCCTCCATGTCCCAAACGAGCCCCATTTTCTCCTCTGCTGCTTAGAATCCCTTGGTCCTGAGACATCTTTCAAAACTTCCTTCAAAGCTCTTCTCAAGGGGCACCTTTCCCATGGGGCCTTTCCTGATCCTCCCTTCCAAAAATTTAACCATATAATGACAGGACTGACCATGGAGACCTTAACGTATGCCGCGATTTGCCCTTCCCGGTGGATTTTGCAGAGTATATTATCTACCTGGTTCCAATATTTAGGATTTGGTAAGCCTGTTTCAAGCCATGTGTAGCTAAGCAGTTTATCCTGGGTGATAATGAAATGTTTTCTTATTTGCTTTGGAGTCAGAAGGGTCAGGAGGCACTGAGTGCATACTCTTTCTTTGTGAGGCAGAGGTTGCTGGGAGCTACTCTGGATGGGGTGTCAGTGATCTGCATCTCCTCATCTAGGCACTGTGGCTGTATGAACAAGGGAGAAAATGTCTCAGCCCCAAGTCTAGTGAGTTTGCCCTTTGACCGCACTTGATCTTTGCATGTGGTTTTTACCACCATTGTGCTCTTAAAGGTGAGCACTTTTTCCAGGAATCTTTTGTGAGAGGCAGAGGGAGAGTATGAGTATGTCCCTAATTTGGGAGGAGATGATGCATCAATTTAGTATCAACGTTCTTACGATACCATTTTAATAAACACTTTTTCTACAAGCTAATTGAGGCTACTGGTTGATTATTAATGGGAAGCATACCGGTAGGAGCTTGTGAGCAACAGAACCCAGGTTCAGGAGAGTGGTCAGTTGTCCTCCAGGGACCAGGTCCAGCTATGTGAGCAGGATTTGGGGAAGTCACCCTGAAGGGTGGGGAGCAGGGAGTACTAGAGCTTGTGTTCATTTTGTATGTGCTTAGATACATTCATGCCAGGCTCTCTGAGAGCAGGGACTATTTTCTTTCTTTTGTATACCCCTGGCACTTAGCCCTGAGTCTGACATATGGTAGAGACTTCATCAAAGCATGTTGATTGATGGCTGGATTGTTGGCAGGAGCTTTGGGGAGCTGAGCTGAGGGCCGTCTGGCCCCAGACCTGAGGGAGGCTCCCAAAGGTCCCCAGAGAGCTGGCACAGGTAAGTCACTGCCTGCAGGGCTTACAGATCTGCTCCAGGGCAAACCTTCATGGCTAGAGGTTTTCTACCATCCCTCTGGGTCATTCCTTTGATCGTGGATGTTGGCATTTTGTCTCCTCCACTAGACTGGAAGCCCTTTGAGAACAGGGACTGGCTTTGATCTTTCATTATATCCCCAGGGCTTGGCACAATCCCTGGTACACAGAAGGCACTTAATACTAGCTGACTGATTCTGGTCTGGTTCAGTCGATCCTGACTCTTTGTGACCTGCATGAATCACAGCAGGCCAGACCCTTCCATTGTCCACTGTCTCCGAGGCTTCATGACCCTGTCTCTCCATCTCATCCTCTGCTGTCCCCTTCTTCTTTTGCCTTCAATCTTTCCCAATGTCAGCATCATTCCCAAGGAGTACCCTCTTCTCATTATGTGGCCAAAGTGTTTCAGCATTTGACCTGCTAGTTAACAGCCTGAATTGTTGAGTATTGCCTGACTTGACCTCTTTGCTGTCCAAGGTACTCTCTAAAGCCTTGTCCAGCACCCCCTATCCCAAAGCATCAATTTTTCGACTCAGCTTTTCTCCTAGTCTCACTCTCACAGCCGCACACGGCTCCCAGAAGAACCATAGCTCTGACTGCGGACCTTTGTCAGTCACGTGATGTCTCTCCTCTTTAGGGCGTGTCCAAATTTGCCTTGGGTTTTCCTTCCAAGGAGAAGTCAAGCTTTTAAGTCTCTTAATTCATGGCGGTAGTCACCATCTGCAGTTATCTTTGAGCCCAAGAATAGGAAATCTGCCACTACTCCCATTTCTTCTCCCTCTGTAGGCCAGGAAGTGATAGGACCAATGGCCTGAATCTTCATTTTCTTGATGTTAAGCTTTGGGTCAGCTTTTCTGTCCTCCCCTTTTCTGCTCTCTCCTTTTCCCCTCCCCTCTTTTCCGTTCTCCTCTCCTCCCCTCCTAATTCCTCTCCCGGCCAGCAGGGTGGTAGCAGTCCAGATCAATCAGTGCTGAAGTTTCTCCTGGTCAATCTCACCTAGACTATTACCAAAGCCTTGGTCCACTGTCTCCCAGTTCCAGGTTTCTCCCCTGTCCAGTGAAGCTCTAACCTGCCAGTGATTTTCCTAAAGCCCCCATCTGACCACATCACATCCCCTGCAGGGAGCCCCAGACGTTCACTAAGTCCTCCTGGGTCAAAGATGAGTTCCCCACCTCCCAGCCCTATTACTCTGATTTGTGCCACATCATTTACCGATGCTGTCATCTGTTCTCCAGTAGCCTCAGTCTGCTGGTTAGGAGCCATCAGGTGACAGCGGCTCAGTGCTGTTAGGAGGGGGCTACTGGTTCAGGGGATAGCTCCCTGTGTCTGGAATCAGGTAGATTTGAGTTCAAATCTAGCTGCCCGTACTCATTATCCATGTGACCCTGGGCAAGTCACTTAACCTGAGACTCCCTTTAATCTACTGGAGAAGGAAATGACAACCCACCCCAGTATCTTTGTCTAGAAAAACCTCCACCCCATCCCAGACAGTAGGGTCCACAGGGGCATGACTGAACAATTGCTGTTCCCTTAGAGCAGGGGTTCATCCTCTGTCTCCATGCACACAAAACTCATCCCTGTTCCAGGGAGGTCTCTTCTTCCCACTGACACCTCGGAAACTCTCCTAGGCCAGCCCAGGATTTCAGCTTGACTTCCCCTGCCCACCACCCATGCCTTTTTTTGCCATCTCAAAGAGGCCTTCATTTTCTTTAAGGTGAAACTCAAGCCTCACTTTGGCAGGAAGCCATCTTTCCCCCCACCCCAACCTGCTCTGATCCCCCTTCCCCCCACCCCAATCTGCTCTGAATCTGGTCTCTTCTCCTCTCCCCCTCCCTTCGCCCCTTTTCCTCCCTTCCCCCTTCCCTCTTCCCTCCCCAGTCCTCCCTCCTTCTGGAGCTACCTTGGAACTGACCTTGGTATTTACTCTCTAGATTTGAGTTTGTTTACATTCCTGGGAGCCCTGGTCATCTCACCCATCAGGCCAATTCTTTATTATAAGACAGTATTTAGAGAGCACTTTCAGGTGCAGCTTATCCCCACTTTACAGTCAAGGAAACTGAGGTTGAGAGGTTGACTTCAATGAGTAAATGTCTCAGGCAGAAGTTGAACTCAGGTCTTTCAGACTCTAGACCCACTTCTCTGACTGCCTTCTAGAGAGAGCCAGGTGGCACCTCAATGGGTTCAATGAGTCTGCAGTCAGACCTAGTGCAAATCCTGCCTCAAACATGTGCTAGCTGGGTAACTCTGGGCATGCAATTTAACTGCTGTTTGCCTCAGTTTCCTCATCTGTAAAAGGGGAGAATCACGGCATCTTCATCCCAGAGTCCTGAAGATCCAAGGAGATATTGAAACAGCATTTTGCAAACTCTAAAACTACAGCAACGCCAGGAGTACAGTGGCAGGAACACAGTAGGGACAGCACCCATTTTTGCTGCTTGATCCATAGGTTCACTCGCTTCTCAATCAGGTGAGCTTGGGAGGTCTCTCTGGCCATGACAGGCCTCATGGGAGAGGGCAGAGCCAGTCCTGCTTTGGGCTTTGCCTCTCCCCATGCCGGGCACACTGCCTGGCACACTGTGGGGACTTAACCTGAGAGCAAGGAAACCTCTCTGGCTCCAAGCTCAAGTCAGTCCCCTGTCAGCCCCTCCACTCTTCTGATCATTCTTCAGGACTCTTGGTTCAGATAGACATCTGAGACTTCATCTCCTAGTGATCTCAGACACCCCAGATCTTCCTGGAGCCCCATTTGGGGATCATATACCCCAACGAGTCAGCTCCTTGGAAGGGAGGGAGGGAGACTTTACCCTTTAGTCCTCAGGACAGTCATTGTAGGCGTGGAGAGCCAAGGCTCTCAGGGGGCTCCAGGACGGCCACCCAGCCTGTGAGCACTTGGGAAAACGCTTTCGTGTGCCAAGGTACAGAGCCAAGTCCCGGGAATGCAGGCAAGGATAGGCTACCTGCCCTCCTGGACCTGACGGGGCTCGGGGGCCCAGGGCTCGCCCAGCTCGCTGGAGGATCCTGTCATGGACCCGTCCTGTCTTCTCCTAGACAGGCTAACTCCGCCTTGACCTCAAGAGATGGACGAGCAAAGGCGACACCTCCAGCCCCCTCCCCCCACTCCATGATGATCCCGACTGGGGTCACAGCCTTCCCCGAGCGGAGGGAGTCGCGGAGCAGGGGGGAAGGGCCCTCCCCTCCAACCCCTCCCTCCCCTCTCTTTCCCTTTTCTTCTCGCAGCCCAGACCCTACTGGGACCTAAGGCTCTTAAGGGACCACAGCCCAGCCTCAGCCGGACTCCTTCCTTCCCCTCCTTCACACCTCCAGTCACACAGTGCCACGGACTTGGAGGGGTGGGGCTCTGGGGCGGAGCTTGGGCCTAGGGCTCGTCGGTTCGCACTTTGGGAGGGGAGGGGCTGGAGGAGCAGGGGCGGTGCTCCGACTTGGGACCGGTCCGGGGCCAGGCTTTATGAGCCTTCACTGCAGACCTACCAAGGCCGCCAGAACTGGTTCCACCTCTCTTCCTTCACTCGTCCGCCGGCCCATTGCTGTGGACGGAACACTGAGGCCGGCCAGCTATGTGGCTTTGGTGGTTCGCGCTCCTAGCTAGTGGGACTCTCTGGCTGCCCGCAGGTACTCGAGGACCGTCCGGTCTGGTGTGGGCAACTGTCCCGGACCAGGGAAGTGGCGAGCTTCGGAGGGCTGGAGCTCAGTCCTCACCAGCCGGGGTGGGGGTGGGAGGCTGGTGCCTGAGTACCCTCGGGTCTTTGGGTTGGAGAAGCTTAGAAGTAGCGTTTGGTTTCGAATCTCGAAATGGACACCGCGCCACTTGGGTTGGGGGCTGCGCCGCCCGCCCCTTCCTTTCCTGAGGTTCCCCAGAGGTCCCAGGCCTCTCCGTTCTAGAGGGACGATGCGCCTTTTACGAAGCGGGACCTGGCTGCTAGACCCCCTCCGCCGAATCCCCTCGGCCCCCCGCTAGCCCCGAGGTCGCGGGGGTGGGGTTTGCTTGCCCTGAGGGGTGAATTATTTCTCTGGGACAGTGACTTAGGCCCGGGGGAGAAAGAGGGGAGCGCCCTGGAGGAGCGACAGCTGAGGAAGCCAAGATCCCAACCCCCGCCCCACCCCCCACAAAGGACGGGTCCCTAGCCTGGGGACAGTTGGCTTCTCCCGGCGCTGAGCTCCTGGTTAAGCGGGCTACGAGAGAAGCTTTCCCCTGCTCATCCCCATCCAACCCAAGGCGCCCAAACCCAGAGCAGGCGTACGAACCCAGGGCAGGAGCCCTATCCGAAGGCAGGAGATTGATTCGAGGGCAGGTGCCCGAACCCAAGGCAGGCGCCTGATCCAAGGGCAGGAGACTGATCCGAGGCCAGGTGCCCGAACCCAAGGCAGGCGCCCGATCCGAGGGCAGGAGACTGATCCGAGGGCAGGTGCCCGAACTCAAGGCAGGCGCCCGATCCGAGGGCAGGAGACTGATCCGAGAGCAGGTGCCTGAACCCAAGGCAGGCGCCTGATCCAAGGGCCGGAGACTGATCTGAGGGCAGGTGCCTGAACCCAAGGCAGGCGCCTGATCCAAGGGCAGGAGACTGATCCGAGGGCAGGAGATTGATTCGAGGGCAGGTGCCCGAACTCAAGGCAGGCGCCCGATCCAAGGGCAGGAGACTGATCCGAGGACAGGTGCCCGAACCCAGGGCAGCCGCCTGATCCCAGAGCCGGCACCGAGAGCCCCACCTCAGGAGGAAACTTGGAAGGAGCAGCCTAGGCGGGAAAATAGCGCCCAGGAGTCTCGTGAAGAGTTTGGGGAACACTGTGATGTTTACTAGGGGTTCTGAGCGTGCCCCATAGTCAAGAGACCTGGGAGCAAATGTTCTCTTTGCCTTTGAGGGCTATCCGACTGACCGTGGCCGTGACTTGTCTCTGGTCCTGGATTTCCTCCGGTGTGCTGGCTGAGGTGCCTGGAAGTGGAGGGGGAGGGGGGAAGGGCCCCTACCTTCCTAGCAGGTGAATGCCAAAGAAGATGACTGATAGGCGGCAGGCCTTTGGCCCGAAGTCATCAATTGGGAACATTCCATGACTGTCTTGGATGTTCAGAGGTCACTCACTCACTCACTCATATGCTCATCTTCCGGGGCTTTTCTGCCCCAAGGAACCTGGGCTGGCCTGGGCTGCTGGGCTCCTGTGTGCCCTTGGCCCTTTCCTTCCCTCTGGATGTGGAGAGATGCGTCCACTCTTAGAGAAGGCTCACTGGGGCCCCTTGGAGTCTCCCCTGTCCCTTGGCCTGGGGGAGCCTGGGCTCAGCAACTTGGGGTCTCTCTCCACAGAGGCCCTGGAGTCTTGTGCTGGGCATTGTGGGGATTTCAGAGGAAATTGCTCTTGCCATGTGACCTGTCCATCCCTGAACACCTGTTGTCCTGATTATCATAAGTTCTGCCTGGAGATCTCGCCTTATTCTGGCTCTATAATGGGCGGTAAAGACTTTGTGGTGCTGAATGAGCCATGGGTCTCCCCAGCCTCAGTGACCTCTGTCCTCTGCAGGTGAGTAAATCCTGGAGGGGAGTAAATACGAAGGCCTGAGAGGAAGAGGTGAGGGGAGAGGGCTGCCCAGACCTCAACATGCCTGCCCTCAAGGGGCAAGGGACAGACACATGAGTTTGCCACCCTGTCCAGGCAAGGGAGGGAAGGGAGTTCTGAGGGGGCTGGAAGGGACTCTGCTCACAGCCCTTCCCCAGCTGCCCTGAGTCTTTTCTCTCTTTGCTTAAGAAAAGCCTGGAGCCCTGTAAGATGAGGTTGTTTGGAGCCTGTGAAGTCCCATGTAGGAAAGAGGAGGAGGAGGTATGGCTGGGGAGAGTCCCTGGCCAGGTTATTCCTGTTCTCCCTGTCAGACAGGTGCCAGGTCAACAAACATTTGTTTAGCACACAGTAGGTGGGCAGAGAAGCCACTGAGTGAGCGGGGACTCTTGAAGTGTCCTTTATTGACCAGATCCAAGCAGGGATCCCCGTGAAGTCTGGATCCCTGTGGAATCCAGATCCCTGTGGAGTGCTCTCTCTAGCACCTGAAAGCTGGGGTGGAGGGCTTCCAATGTCAAAGACTGTTCAGAGCTGGAAGGGGTCATAGTCACCCTTATGTTTAGCTCAGAAACCAAAACACTCCTCACTGGAGTAGACCCAGCCACTAGACCTCCAGCCTCTTCATGGGACTTCCAACAAGGGAAAACAGATGGCTCTGGAGGCAGCCTTTTCCACACAGGGACAGCTGACTTGTCAGCATCTAACCTGGAAGTGCCTCTTGGTAGCTATCCCTCCTCCACCTCACTTTGATCTGTTTGTAGAACAAAGTCCCTCTCCCTCCAGGATGGCCCTTCAGACAGGAGCCCAGTTCCCATGTGGTCCCTAGGCCTTCTGTTGTTTAGGCTGGCACTGGTATGCCTACCTCCTCCAGCTGCTCCTCTGTGGGGGCCCTTCCCTGCCTGGTGTTGGCTGTCCACCCGCCTCTTCCCCTAGCATTGTCCTCCTTCAAGCACAGTTTGTTGAGAACTGACCTTAAGACAGCAGAGGCGCAGGGATTGTGCCCTCCTGCCAGCCTCCCTGGGCAAGGTCTGGCTTTCTCCTGAACTGCCTTCTGCACACTCTTTCCTTTCGGCCATCAGGTTTCAAGAGAACATCCAAACTCAAGGCTACATGGATGATGAGGGCAGAATCCATTGTGTATCACCCCTCCTGTACAAAAGTGGACGGATTCCCTTCAGTATGTCCCTGGATGATGGCAAGACATTCCCTAGCTCTGGGACCTGGCTGGCAGGTAATAGCACCCCACTCCATGATGTGCCCCACAGGGATGTCCTGGACATTTCCTCTCCTCCATCCTCCTTGGTGAGTGACCAGCATTCTTGGGATGGGTGGGCAAGCAGATGGTCTTACAGAGCAGGACACTGAAGCCCAGGCAAGGCCAGGAATGAACTCCAGCTATGCTGAAGCTGGGATGCCATCCATTCCCAGTCTGGGCTCTGCCCCCTTCACTTATGGGAGGCAGGCCAAAGGACATTCCTCCCTCAGCCCTTGACTCCTGAGCCTGTTCTCCACGTACTGGGACCATCTTGGATCCTAAGGAGTCTCCTAGAGACTCAGAGACCCTGGCAGGGTCCTGAGGGACCGCTGAGGCCTAGAGAGGGAGCAGGTCATACCTGAAGGCACACAAACATAACAAGGAGGGCCCATCCTAGAACAGAGGTCTCTGGGGCCCAGCCCAGCTGGCTCACAGCTTCTCCTGGGCCTAATCCCCTTCTCTTAAACCCCTTCCCTGCCCCCCTCTGACTCCTGCTGTGGCTCCCTTTGCCCTGGGTGCAGCACAGAATGGTGGGAGGCTTCCAGCATGACTTCAGCAGATGTGTCTAAGGGAGGTGGGGCAGCCAGATGCTACCCAGCTGAGCCAGGCCTCTTCCTCGAATGCCTGTTGGTGCCAGGGTATCTGAAGGGACTGTTTCAGAGCAGAGGGGCAGGCCCCAGGTGCTGAACCACAGCATGTTTTAATCTTTGATAATACCTCAGTACACCACACCTTCTCTTGTTAGACCTATCCCAGGGTGGGACCATACCCAAAACACCTCTCTTCCTGGCACCAGCCTTCCCATAATGGAGCCAGAGCTGGCAGGAACCTCAGAGGGAGAGGGAGGGGGTCTGACCCAACCTCTGCTCTACTTTACGAGTCTATGTGACCATGGCATATTCCTCTCCTCTCTTCCCCCGCACCCTGCCTTAGTTTTCTTAGGCTGGATGAGCTCCAAGATCCTTTTCTATTCTAAGTCTATGATCCTCTTTACTAAATGAGCTCTTGGCCTCAGTTTCCCAAAAAGGAGCCCAAGTTCTCTGGTCACAACTCTAGGGTTCCTTCCTCTAGTAATCTTGTATGGCCAGATGAGGGGGCCTTCAGTCTAAAGCAGACATCCTTCTCCCAGCAGCCTTTTCACTTCCTGGCTCCCCCTTCTCCCCCATATGAAGTGGGAAGACCTTGAGTAAATACCTTCATAGACCTCAGCTCTCTTGTCTGATCTTAGCAGTTGAATTTCCACAGAGTTGAATAGTTGTCTCTTGTCAGAGGTTCAGGTACCCAACCTTAGCTTCTGTTCCCCATCACAAGCTGTTTCAGATTCTCTAGACACATCTCAATCTCAGTGGCTCCCAAACTGAACTTGTTCTCTTCCCCCAAGTGCTCCCCTCCTATTTCCACTGGGGGCAACTTCCCACTCTTACAACTTGGAGGCCTTGGTTCCTCCCTCTCCCACCTCTCTCATATCCAGATTGTTGCCAAGGCTGTCCATTTCACCTCTGCAGCATCTCTAGTCAATTTTACTTCTGCTGCATCTTTGGTCCATTTCACCTCTGCAGCATCTCTAGTCAATTTTACTTCTGCTACATCTTTGGTCCATTTCACTTTTGCCACACCTCTGGTCCATTTCACCTCTGCAGCATCTCTTCAGTACCCCCCTTCCTCTCCTCTGACACTGCCTCCACCCTTATCACCTCACACCTGGACTATTTTAATAGCTGTTGTGGGGTGGGGTCTGCCTTGAAGTCTCTCTCCACTTCAGCCCATTCCCCAGTGCCCTACTCAATTAATTCCAGTGGTTCCATATTGTCTCCAGGAGCTAGTATAAAATGTACTCTTCAAATCCTTATCCCTTTGCTCAGCACATGATATCCAAGGATGCTTGGCACATGCCTGTTATGGGGAGAGGGGAAGGTACTTATTGCTCAGTACTAGAATACAAAGATAAGTATAATCCAGGTCCTGCTCAAGTCCTATTAGGCAGAGAAGGGCAGGGATAGGGAGTGAGGACTGTATGAGAACCGGGGGTGGAGAGTCTTGGTGGAGAGCAGGAGCTGAGACTAAGGCTGGCCCCCTTGGGAGTGGGCCTTGGACACCAGGATTGCAGGCTTCCTTTTCAGACCAGTGTGGTCACATCCATCTTCTCTCAATGAAGCATTTCTGCCCAAGGGAGGGGAAAGGCCTGGGCCAAGGTCACAGACACAGAGGTTGTAGTGTAGCTTCACGATTCCAAATCCAGGGCCTTTGCCCAGGGGTTTTTCTTTACTTTGATTAGCCTTACGGAAGAGCTTCTGAAGGTTCCTGGGCAGAGTAGTTGCCCAGAATAAAACTTGGGCTTTGAGAAGGGCCTGTGGAAAGGGGTAGGAGGGAGGGAGAATCCTTGGATCATCTGCCCTCCAGGCTTTGGCCCCTTTCTGAAGCACTTGAAGGTACTGGGTCACTGAGCCAGTTCCTCTGCACTCAGGTTCTTGGACTGTTAGCCTTTTCTCTTGCCACCTTCCTCACTCACTGGCCTATCCACTTTCCCCTAGTCCATCCCAGCAAAGTGTCAGACTCGGACAAGAGTGAGCTGATCAACGAAACCATGTGGCAGAATTATGGGACTCCAGGGGTCACTGGTAACCTCACGCTCTCCTGGAAGAGCTCCCAGCTGCCTGAGTCCAGAGTCAACATTGAGCTCTGGGGTTATAAAGAGACAGGTAAGGCTAGGCTGGAAAGGGTGAAACCCAGCATGGGCAGCTGGATATAGGTAGTGTATGGGGCAGGGAGCATAGGACTCACCTGGGAGGAACCTTAGAAGTCAACAAAGCTAACATTTTACAGAGGGGGAATCTGAGGCTGTGAGAGGGAATAGATTCAAGGGCACCTGGGTAGATAGAAAATGACAGATAGCTTTGATCAGAATGGTCTTTGGTGGGGAGGGGACACTGGGGGCCAGTCTTGGAGCTAAAACCCTTACTTTTTCAGGCAACCCCTACTCTGATGAATGGAAGGCCGAATGGTCGTACCTCTACACCCTAGCCAGGAACTTCTCCAATGGAAACAACTTCACCTTCACTCCAATGCCAGCCAAAGCCCAGTACCAGATATGGGAGGTTGGGGCCCTGCGCATCTCTGGGAGCAGTCACACTGACGGCAAGAGGTGAACCCTGGAAGGGGTAGGGGTAGGGAGGCAGGAGCTGGCCTCCTGGGGCCCATTCTCCGTCCCTCCTGGGATGAAGTGGACCATTCAGTCAACCTCAGTTCTGGTATTCAGTAGCACTGGAGTTGATTTAGACAAGATCAGTGGTGGGAGGCCCTAGAGCTAGAGCGTGGCAGGCCGGAGCCTGAGAGCAGAACAGAAGGACAGCGATGGAGTCTAGAATGAGGACAGTAGAGTCACCCTGACCAGCCTTAGGTCAAAATTAAGCTGGGAGGGAAGCAAGGCCAGAGGACCAAGGAAGGCCTGGCAGAGGTAGGGGCTGGGGGCAGGACAGGGAAGGCCAGGCCTGGGGAGAAGGAGGCTGAGGGCCGGCTGGGAGGAGGGCTGGGGTTGGGGTCTGCAGATAAGCCAACCAGGAGAGTTATCTTAGCTTGGGTTGTGGGCCTCAAGAGGGGTTGGCTCAACCTCGCTGGAGGCCTCTACTCATAGACTGGGAGCTCGTGGCTGGGCACTGAGGTGGGGGGCTCTCATGGCGGAGGCGGCGCTGTCAGGGGTATCCACAGATGGATGTGGGGGGGCGGGTTCGCTGTAAGGCACAGCTCAGGGCCCAGCCTTTACTTGGTGCATTCATTCCCAGCCTTGCACTGGGTACACAGATGGTGTGTTAGCAATGCCCATTGAAGGAAGTCAAGGGTCTCTGGGGTCCTGTGTGAGGCCTGTGGCATGCAGGCCTGTCCTGTGCCCTGTGCTAGGTTCACAGTTTCCACTGCCTATGTCTCCTACAGGGATGTGCCTGCAATCTGGAGCAACGAACATGCCTTATCCTGGCACTTTGGGGAGGATTTCCGCCGAGATTCTGCCACCTGGGCCACCGCCAAGTGTCTGAACTGGGTCGCACTGGAGAATAAACTGCCTAACTTCCTGGCAGAGCTGGTGGATTGCCCTTGCACCCTGGCCCAGGCTCGGGCTGACACTGGGCGGTACTTTGTGAGTGCTGGCTGAGGGAGGAGAGTGGGGGAGTCCAGCCCCATAGTGCACCATCTAGGGGAGGGAGAGAGCCAGCAGAGTGGGAGAAAGGGGGTCAGAGGCCAAGAATGGTGGGACCCAAGGATGACTTGTTCCCAGGGTGACCCTGGCCATGTCATTGAGCCCCAGAGTTAGGACGGTCCTCCAGGTTCCATCACCCAGACTGGCTGGTCTTTGGAGCTCTTCCTGCTCTGAGAACCAGTGGCTGAGCTGGATTGATGCTTCTGGGAGAGGGCAGCATAGGAGGGTCAAGCTGGATTGGGGGGCTCCTTGGCTGATGCCTGTCTGTTCTGCAGACTGATTATGGCTGTGACATTGAGAAGAAAAACTCATGCACGTATCACCCAGAGGCTGTGCACTGTGTGCGGAGCATACAGGGGAGGTAAGAGTCTCTGCCTCTCATGTGTCCACCAGCTTATTCTCAGCTTGTCCAGATTCTGGAAGAGCCCCAAACCAAGAGGTGTGGACTATCCAGGACATTTAACGCAAGGGAGCTTGCTGGTTGACCTTTAGTTAAGCCCTGGGCATTCTCTGCCAAATCATCCCCAGGGGATGACCTTGGCCAGTCACATCCCCTCAGTTTCCCTGTCTGTCTGTGGACCACCTTGTCTAGTCTACCCAGATCGGGAGTCAGACAAGTGGGAAGAGGGGGCGGAGCTGAGGGTCACTCATCCTGGATGTCGTGCACTGAACCGCCCCAATCCGCTCTAGTCCCCTCTATGCCTCAGGTCAGCAGTGCTGCTACACAGCATCAGGGACACAGTTGCTAACAAAGGACTCAACGAGTGGGAGCACCCCAGACCGTGGCCACGACTGGGGTGTGTACCCCTACGAGCGCCCCCCACGGGTGCCTGGCCTCTCCCACTGGCTCTACGATGTCATCTCCTACTACTACTGCTGCTTGTGGTCCCAGAATTGCAAGTTTTACGTAGATCTCCGGCCCTCAAGTGACTGCCGAACTTACCGTCCTCCTCACCTGGGTGAGGGATCTGGGACCAGGCCAGGGAGCTTCAGGGGTAGGAAGGTGGGAGACAGACCAGGGAGCTACCTGGGCTGGGGGGCAGGGGGCACAAGATGAGATGAGGAAGGGTCACGCACAGGGGAGCAGTAATGCTTGAGCCGAACCACCCCCATTTCATTGGAGGCAGCTGGAGACACCTTTACTTGTATTTTAGCAGAACAAGATGGGGAAGTGGGGTCTTGGCACATTCTTGGTGGGACTTGGGACTAGCCAAAAAGCCAGCATACTGCCACCTTGGTGACGGGACTCTGGGGAGGTGCTTGGGCAGGTGAGATTCCTTCCCCCACTATGGAGCCCGCATGGTCCCTGAACTCTGCCCCTGACTCAGGGTGTTCTGTGTCCCAGCCTCGGCCTTTGGGGACCCCCACTTCCTCACGTTTGATGGCATCCACTTTACATTCAACGGCCGTGGAGAGTATGTTCTGGTGCAGTCTGACCTCACAAAGCTGATGGTGCAGGGCAGGACCCAGCCTCCCTTGATGTCCAGCGGTGAGTGAGGGCCACCGCTAGCCTGTGCTTCCTGGCACCCCGACCCCCCCCATTCTCTGGAGAGAATGGTGCTCACTGTTAAGGGTTCAGAGGCACCATCTCCACAGAGGTAGGGTGAGTGTTACACTGAGGACACTGAGACATAGGGAGCTCAGGACACCTGCTAGAAAACTCAGACAGGATTTGAATGCAGGTCTTCCTGTCCAATGCTGGCTGAGCAGCAGAGGGCTTCTGAAAGGAGGCGGTGGGAGACCATCACCTTCAGGGCACATTGTGTCTCTTCCAAAGAGACCCCTGAAGTCATGGGTAGGGGCAGTCCCAGGGGGACGGCCCAGGCTTAGGCTCCAGTGACCCCAGCTGGGGGGCTGGCTGACCAACATCCTGGCTTCTTCACCCTGTAGGCACCCAGGTCCTTGCTACTGGCATCTCGGCCGTGGTGGTGAAGGAGAATACCTCTGATGTGCTGGAGGTCCGGCTTGGGGGTCTGAATGGCAGGGCCTTCGAGGTGCTGCTGAACCAGGAGATGCTGAATTTCAGTGAGCAGACATGGTTAGATCTGAAAGGTGAGACTCCTTGGAAGGAAGAGGCACTGCCAGGCCCCTGGGAGGGGATTCTGAGCCTGCCCCACTTGCAAGACCCTGCATCCTCAGAGGCAAGAAAAGATGGGATAGGAAGCAATGGGGCCGGAACTGCAGGCACTCCTGAGCAAGATGCCCAGATATCAGCAGATATCTTGCCTTGGCCAAGGCTGCCCAGGTCTGGCCACCGGTCCTCTGAGCCATGACCTGGGCTGGACCACAGTCACAGAGAATGCTGTCCCAGTCACCGCGGGGGAGGCCAGTGATCCTCAGGATACGGTGGCACTGAGTTGGGGGAGGTGATGGGGCAGGGCGAGACAGCCCCAGGCACAGGGTCCATACCCAACACAGCCTAAGCAGCTGATAGCTTGCTCCTAACTGCAGGTCAATCATTCACTCATTGAACAATAGCCCCTAAGCATGGACAGTGATCTAGGGCCTGCTTCCCTGGTGCATCCCCCTTCTTGCTAGCTCCCCCAGCCCCTGCTCTGCTAAACCAATCTGTACGGCTCCCTCCCAGTCTCCAGCATGAGGTGACCCTTGCAGGGCTGGGGGAGTTTTCTCTTGCTCAATGTAATGCCCAGGTACATGTCTACACCCACTGTGCCTTACCTCTCTCATATAGGCATGTTTCTGCTCCATTCTTACTTGTAGATCTTGGTCTCACTTAAATTCTCCCAGGGTTCAAGGGATAACTTGGTCATGGAAGATTGCAACCACTTCTTCCCCCCTAACTCACCATTTTAACTAATGATGAGACCCCACTAATATATTTCCATTTACACAAACCTGATGCTCAGGATGACACTTTACATCTTAAACTTTGCAAAAGAAGTAATCACATTGTAAGTGCTCATATATAAAAGGAAATGTGTGAATAATCAAATCTGCCCACAGTCCAGGGATCGACTTTGACCGTGTTCTCCCACAAATGTGCTCAGTATCTGTGGGAGTTAGTGGGCACATTCTTACAGAAATCCAGCAGATAAGGAGGCAGATAGGCAAGGAAAACCCATGTGCTCAGGGTAGCTCACAACTATGGAAGGGTTGACTTCGGGGCGCTTTCTTTGTCCTGGATTGCCCAGAAAAGTTGCTTGAATTCGGCTTCTGGTTGAAACAAATGTTTCCTTACTTGATGGATGCCTCACAGGCTATCATAGTTTGGGACCTCTTGGTTCAACTGACTTGTTCCTTCTCCACAGCACTTGTTGTATACATCACTTCCAGCTCTAGACTTAACTGATAGAGTTCTGGGATTTTCCCTTTCACTTCTCCCTCTTCTCTTTCTGGTTTCAGATTCTCGGTGCTTATTGCCTGTAACCCATCCTTAGTTCAAGGGCAGTAATCAAGTTATAATTTTTATCTACACAGAGGTCATTTACCTCTGAGATACCTGGGGCTATATCAGAACTCTTGAGTCAAAGTAACTTGATAGCTGTCTTGGAAGCCTGTACACCACATAGGACAAGTGAACTATCAAGGTAGCCATAACTCAGCTACAAAGGGCCCTACATGAAAGAGCCAGTGACTTACACAGACGTCCTGGAGGAATGGCCATCCAGCCTCTGCTTTGGGCCCTCTAGGAAGGAGGAGTCCAAGGGGGATCTGGGTTCAGTACCTCTGACATTTACTTTCTGTGTGTCCTTGGGCTAGATGGTTCTTGGATCCTGGTCCTGCCAAGGCAGCCCAGTCTCCTCTGGAATGACAGCTTCCATTGGGGGATGTTCTTTGCAACCCCTAACCTTCCTTGCATTGCTTCTGGGTCTGTTCTCTGTGGCTGATCTCTCCTCGCCAGAGCAGACCTTCAGAAGCCTGGAGATGGCCAACCTGACCTCCCTAAGCCTTCTGCCTAAACAGGCCCAGTTCCTCTGGCTGGTGGTCCCCCTGGCTGTCCCTGTGGACCCTCCCCTCCCTCCTCCTGGAGATAGGACCCCTTCTAAGGCAAGATCTCTTTGTTACCAGACTGCTGTCTCCTAGGGAGCTTCAGGCCACTTGAGCCTCTGGTTCTTTTCCAGACAAGTTCCCCATCTTCAGGTTCTTTAGGGGCTCAAGTTCTTTCAGGAGAGCCCTGTGGGAACCCCTCTAGCACTAAACCCAGGAAGAAGGGGCTTGGGGGGCAGACCAGGCCTCCTTAGCTGCATCAGGTCCTCTTAGGCCTCCCGGAGGAGGCCATGCCTGAGGAAGGACTGATCGCTGCTTGATGCCCCTGGGAGGGGACACTATTGGCATCTCCCTGTGCTGGGCAGAGGAAGATGGGGATGAAGGGGGGACCCACTCTCCACCCCCATTCCCCCAGCCTGAGCCCCTGTTCCTTTCTCAGGCATGTTCTTGTCAGTGTCTGGGACCCAGAGTGTGTCAGTGATGCTGGCCTCCGGGACTGGTGTGGAAATCAAGGCCCAAGAACACTTCTTGAGTGTGAACGTTCTTCTTCCTGATAAATTCATCAATCACACTCAGGGCCTCCTGGGAACCCTGAACAACATCCCATCCGATGACTTCACCCTGAGGAATAAGACAGTCCTGTCCCCCCAGATCACCTCGGACCCCCACAAGCTGTTTGAATTTGGAGCTGATTGTGAGTAATGCTGGGTCTGGGAGGCAGTCCAGGAGGCCTCCAGGGCCATTGTCAGCCCATTTGGGAGAGCAGGGAAGCCAGAAAGGGTTCTCCAGCTCTGGGCTTGCTCCTGGCCCCTTGGATCTGGGAAGGGCTTCAGAGGAATCATCCCCTAGCACTCTCCTGACCCCTTCCACCCCACCACTCCCAGCCAAGTTCATTCAATTCATTGAGCATTTATGGAGCACCTTCTGGATACCAGGCTCTGCTTGTACAGGGAGCAGGGAGATGTCCCTTTCCTGCCCCTTCCCCATCCCCCTGAGCATTCTCTTTTTTGCTAAACACACCACACCCCTTCAGTTCAGTTCAGCAAAATACTTCTTAGGTGCCTACTGTGTGCATGGCCCTGGGGATCCATGGGAAGACTGGAATGGAGCCACTTATCCTGGCCTAGAAGCATTCACACAAAAGGGATAAAAAGCCAGTCTTTGCCCTCCAGGCTCTCTCCACCTGCCCACCACACTACAAGACATAAGCAGGGTCTGTGGGAGGGGAAGCACCAGCCTAGTGTAGGAGCCTCTCCCATTCCTGGGAGGCCTGAGGGCCACCTCTTCCCAGCTCAGTACCAAGATTTCCTGCCTTCTCCTTTGGGGAAAGTCCCTCCCATCTTGATGCCTTTGACTGGAGGTCTGAAAATAGATATCAGATTGGAAGACAGGCAATTGAATTAGAATCAGCAGTAGGGCCCTAGGCCAACTGGGGCTCTTCAGCCACTTTGCTTGTCTGCCTCAGCAGGATCACATCTGATCTGGACCCTTGGGTGGGGGTGGGGCTGGGAGTGGCCAAAGATCCTCTGGGTTCCAGGGGAATGAGGCTGCTTTCTGACACTTGTCTTCTCAGAAGACCCCTGTGGGGCAGGGGAATCTCCTTTGAGATGGCAGCCCTGTCCTCGAAGCCTCCAAGGTGACCTTTTCTGGAGAGAAAGTATTTCCCCAAAACTCATCTCCTCATTTGAGATCTAGTAAAGCATGAGCCCCCATAGAACCTGGGTTTGTGCTGACCAACCTAGGGGGTTCTGGAGCCTGCCGACCTTGATTTCCCCTTCTGCATATTCTCCAGTTTGACCCAGAAAGCCAGTCCTCAGGGCTCCCCTCTCCCCTGTCTTCCCTTTACTCAAAGACACAAAGCAGTTGTCAGTCAGTTCATCAGTAGACATTTATTAAAAGTGTACAGTATGCCAGGGAGGTTGTGCCTATAGTCAGGAAGACCAAACTTCAAATCCAGCCTCAGACACTTACTAGCAGTGTGACCTGGGCAATTCATTTAACCCTGCTTGCTTCAGTTTCCTCATCTGTAAAATGAACTAGAGAAAGAAATGGCAAACTGCCCCGGTATCTCTGCCAAGAAAATCCCATAAGAGGTCATAGAGTCAGCTATGCCTGAACAACAAGTTTGGGTATGTGCCAGGCCCAGTCGTGGACATGCTGTGGCCTGTATGCAGAAAGGGCCTGAGGAGAGCCAATGGGGCAGGGACTCATCTTCCAATTTCTGTTGCCTGGATCTTAGTGGAGTCTGAGATGATCATGTCAGTTGCTCTCTTCACCTGGCAGTAGTAGATCCTGGGCCAGGACACTGGGAGCCCGAGCAGAGGCAGGGAGAAGGGCAGCAGGGGTACCCCTCACTGCTCTGGCTTCCCATTTCCCAAAAGGACCTGTGCTGTGTGTCTCCCTAGGGGCCATTTGGAATGACTCCTCCCTGTTTACCTACGATTCCCAGTCTTTGGTGGACAACTACCTCCTCAGGCCTAAGCACGACCCTGCCTTCCTGCCTGTGTTCAGCCCTGGGCCACTACAACCTCCAGTAGCCAACCTCTGTGGGACTGATCTCTTCTGCCAGTTTGATGCTCTGGTCACTGGGAGGCTGGATATTGGCAATGCCACAAGGGTGGCCTCTGAGCAGCATAAACGTCTGCAACAGAGTCTGCAGCCAGGTGAGTGGATAGAACCTGTGGTCAGGTGTGTGTGGTGGGGACCCATGGTCCAGGTGAGGCCCTGATGGAGCAGTCAGGTGAGAGGAGTTACCTGTGGTCAGGTGGGGGGGGACGACACACATGGTGCAGGTGAGGGGCATTACCTGTGGTCAGGTGGGGGGGGGGGGACACACACATGGTCCAGGTGAGGGGGATTACCTGTGGTCAGGTGGGGAGGACACACGTGGTCCAGGTGAGGGGGATTACCTATGGTCAGGTGAAGTGGACTGATGGGCGCCCTTATCCCAGGGATCAGTGACCTAGTGCTGGGAGGTTCAGTTTGGAATGAGGATTACAGTTGGAGTCAGAGTGACCAAGGAAGGGTTCAAACATCCCAAGATCAGTGAGACCCTCGGGTCACCCTGAGGAAGATGCAGTGAATGTCTCATCTCCTTTCGCTCCCTTTTCATTGTCTAACTTGGCAAGTGCTTCCATGTGACTCTTGCCTGATCTGAAGGAATGATGGCTTGAGCGCTGAGCAGCAGGAACCTGGCTATGGCCTCTGGATCAGTTCCTGTTGACTGTGTGTCCCATGTGGGGTTGGGGGATGCCAAGGGTGGAAGAAAGTCTTGCCTTGTTCGTGGGAGGCCCCATCAAGTATCTTCTGCCAGGGGGATGGGAAGATGAGGCAAGGAGGCAGAGTCTCACACCAGGTGCGTCAGGCAGCCCCTCCCCTCTTGACATGCTCTCCAAGGTCCCTCTGGAGAGTCTCAGGGAGGGGGGAGGGGGAGAATGGGAGTGGGGAGGAACAGGCCTCTGGGAAGCTTCCTTTGGTTCCCCAACAGATGAGGACAGATGAGGAGGAGGGTGAAAGAAGGGGCTCATGTAAATGGTCTCTATTTTCAGTAAAGTATGAGAGCAGGGAGAGGGAGCCACAGGGAACCACAGCACGCTGAGGAGGGCTGAGGGAGTGTTGCAGAGCTTCTGGGGAGTGAGGTGGGAGGGCACAGACATTCCCCACTATGAGGGAAGGAGAAGGAAGATAGCTTGCTGGTCCAAGGCTGAGGATTGACTGGAGGCTTGCAAGAGTCCAGATGGGGAAGGGAGGAGAGTGGGACCAGCACAAGAGCAGGGAGAGCTTGTGCCAGACAAATGCTCAGCAGGTCTGACCTCCCAGACTCGGGCTGTCTCCTCAGTGGTGTCCTGCGGCTGGCTCTCTGCCCCAGAGCATGGCAAGAAAAATGGAACCAGATACCTGGTGGGTTCCACCATCAAGTTCAGCTGTTTACCAGGCTATAAGCTGAGAGGGTCCAAGGAGCAAACCTGCCAGCCCGATGGTCAGTGGTCAGGAGTCAGGCCGCAATGCAAGAAAGGTAAGGGCTCCTTGTCCCAGGGAGGACCCAGGGAATGGCTGTGCTTGTCCAGGGTTTCCTTTTCCCTCCCTGCCCCCAGCCCTCAAGTGACCATTTAGCTTGTCTTTGCTGATGTCCTGCAGTCCTCTGCCCAAGGTCCAGTAACCACAACTGGGTGCTCCTTTCCCAGAAAATGAGGGACGAGTCTCTCCCAAAAGGAGTCCTCCCAGGGACTGGGGTGGGGCCTGTGCCACCCCAAGCCTTCCTTCCACTTGTTTGTGTCTCCTTTAAACTGCAGATCACACTGTGCTGCTGGGAATCATCCTTGGGGTGCTATTGGCCGTGGCTCTGGCTGTCCTGGGCTATGTGATGTTGAAGAGGAGGAGAAGGAGGATGTAGGGCACCTTGCAGACACGGATTCCCTCCCACACCTGAATACTGTGCGCACCAGGGTGCTCATCCCTCATTGGGAGGGACTCATCTTCCACTGAGTACCCATCCCCTACTTGAGTACTCATGCGTGCCAGTATGTTCATCCCCCCACAGGGGCCCATCCCCTTCTAGGGTGCCCATGCCCACCAGGGTGCCCATCCCCACCTGGATGTCAACCCTCCCACCCCCCTTCTGTTTGTGGTGTTTATCAACATCCCTCCCAACATGGATATCCATCACCGCCCCTGTGTCTGTTCCTCGCCAGGCATCCATCTCCAGCCTCTCATTTGCTCTTAACATGGTAGTCATCCCCGATTTGACTATTTGGCGCCCATGTGGCATTCATCCCCAATGTGGTGGCATTGCCTGAGCCTGGGACTTATCCTCAGGATTATGTTATTGACCAGTCCCCAAGAGTGTCCCACAGGAGGGAGATACTCTTTTTGAAGCTCTTTCAGGGCTGAAATGATGCCCTTCCCCCCACTGGAGGGGGCAGACCCACCTGCAGGTATGCTAGGGCCTCTCCCTCTCTCCTCTCCCTCTGCGAGCCTCTGCTACTTTGAGCTGTGCTTCCTGGGAGAACCTGCAATGTGTTGGTCTCCATTGTCTCAGTCAAGAACCATGATTCCATTAGTTGATTTTTTTTAATTATTATTTTTTTTGTGTTCTACAATCCCTTAAAATTAAGATTCCCCCCACCCTCTTTCCCCCACTACCCCACTCCTGCCCCACGACAGCATACAATTCTGTATAGGTTCTACATATACTTTCCTATTGAGTACATTTTCACTATAGTCATGCTATGTAGTCGAATTAAAATAAATGGAAGAAATCATATAACAAATCAAAACATAATACACTAAAACCCACACACATACAAACATGATCCGCTACATTCTGCGAATGACTTCCATATTTCTTTCTCTGAGTGTGGAAGGCATTTTGCCTTAGAAAATCGTCATTGGGATTTTTTTTTTTTTAGTAAGTTCTTGCATTATCACGAAGTTCCAAGTCTACCAGAAAAAACTCTCACACACTGTGGTTGTTGCTGTGCTCAAAGTTCTCCTGGTTCTGCTCCTTTTGCTCAGCATCAGATCATAAAAGTCCTTCCAGGCCTCCCTGAAGTCTTCTTGTTCATCATTTCTTATGGCGCAATAGTACTCCATTACATTCATATACCATAATTTATTCAGCCATTCCCCAATTGATGAGCATCCCCTTGATTTCCAGTTCTTGGCTACCACAAAGAATGCCGCTATAAATATTTTTGTACATGTGGGACCCTTTCCCATTTTTATGCTCTCTTGGGGATACAGTCCTAATAGTGATATTACTGGGTCAAAGGGTATGCACATTTTTGTAGCCCTTAGGGCATAGTTCCAAACCATTCTCCAGAATGGTTGGATGAGCTCACAGCTCCACCAGCAATGAATTAGTGTTCCAACTCTCCCACATCCTCTCCAGCATTTATCATTTTCTTGTTCTGTCATGTTTGCCAATCTTATAGGTTTGCTGTTAGTTGGTTTTTTTAAAAAACAAAGATATTCTACAATGACCATTTCCTGAGGCTCTTCTTTCCAAAGTCAATGTACAGAAATGGGCAGGGGTCAGAAGGAGCAGAATCTTGGACAGTGACCAACACCAAAGGAGTTAGTACATTGAGGGCTTGGGGGAGTGGGATATAGGATGGAATGAGGGCACTTGTGGGGAGGGGAGAGAAAGTTGTATTGGAAGCAGTTCCTCAACCTGAGGAAGAATTAAGCAGAGATGAGAACAGCTAGGAGCACAGTGGATAAAAGTGTTGGACCTGGAGTCAGGAGGACCTCAGTTCAAATCCAGTCTTAGATACTTACTAGCTATATGACCATGGGTAAGTCATTTCCTTATCTGTAAAATGAGTTAGATCACTACCTTGTCATGGTGGAGGGGCTTGTGTAGCTCAATGAAACATCCCTGCCATGCAGGTTTACCCAAGATGAGCAAGTCTAGTAGAGAGTTCTGACAAAAGGTGATCCACTGTAGATGGAAATGGCAAACCATTCCAGCATCTTTGCCAAGAAAAACTCAGACAGTCTAAGTCTGAAGGTTCCCCATACACTACTAGGAAAGGGTAGAGGACATATACAAGTGGCTCCAGTCCTAATGAATGGGCAGGGCCAAAACTGAAAGGCAGATTGGCTGCGGATACATCTAGTGATGAAAGTCCCATGCTGCAAAGATCAGTATTGCACAAGAACCTGGAATGTGAGATCTCTGAACCAAGCTAAGCAGGATGTGGTCAAATAAGGGATGGAAAGATTAAATATTGACATCTTGGGTGTCAGGAAACTTACATGGATGGGAATGGGTGACTACAATACAAGTGATCTCCACATATACTAGTGTGGGCAAGAATCCCTTAAAAGGAATGGAGTCTCCCTCATGGTCAATAAAAGGATGAGCAGAGGGGTACTGGGATAGAACCTCAATAATGACTGAATGATGTCGGTTGAAATCCAGGGGAAATTGTTCAACATCACAGTGACACAAGTCTAGGCTCCAAACACTAATGCCACAGAGGCCAAAGTAGGTCAGCTTTATGAAGACCTACAACATTTAACACCAAAGATGTCCCATTCATTATAGGGGATTGCAAGACTAAAGGAGAAAATCAAAGGCTAATTGGAATAACAGGTAAGTATAGCCTTGAAGCACAACATGAAGCAGGGCAGAGACTAGGAGAGTCTTGACAAGACAACTCTCTGGTCATAGCAAGCACTCTTTTTCAACAACCCTAAAGGTGACGCTTCACAAGGACAGTGAAATCACATGGATTATAGACTTTGCAACCAAAGGTGGAAAAACTATTCAGTTAGTTAAAAAATGACCTGGAACAGACTGTGACTCAGATCATGACTTACATTGATGACAAAAACTGTCAGACCATATAAATATGACCTTAAAAATATCCCTTATAAATATGGAGGTGATGAATAGATTTTAGGGATGAGATCTGGTAGAGCGCCCAAAGAACTATGGATAGAGGTCTGTAATACTGTAAAACATCCCAAAGAAAACGATCAAGCCAAATTGTATCTGATGACGCTTTGCAAATAGCAGAGGAAAGAAGGAAAGGGAAAGAATTCAGAATTCTTGAGAATGGCAAGGAGAGATAAGAGGTTGTTTTCTTAAATAAGCAATGCAAAGAAATAGAAAACAACAGGATGGGAAAGAACATCTCTTCAAGAAAATCAGAGATACCAAGGGAGTGTTTCATGTAAAGATGGATGTGATAAAAGACAAAAACAGTCACAGAAGTGGAAGAGCAAGCTTTTCACACAGTCATATCTAAACAATTGAAAAAATATTAAATGCTCATGGAGAGGCCAAGCCAATATAATGTAAATGATAATTCTACTTAATCTATTTATTCAGTGCCATACCAATCAAATTATCAAGAATTTATTTTGTTCAGCTAGAAAAAAAACAAGAAAATTTATCTGGAGAAAGAAAAGCTCATGAATATCATAATATTCAATGGAAAAAAATGCTAAAGAAGCTGGTCTAGCAGTGCCAGATTTCCAGTTGTGGTACTGGCTAAGAGATGAGTGGTGGATCAGTGGACTAGATTAGGCACACATTACATTAAAATGACCATAGTAATCTAGTGTGAGATAAACTCAAAAATACAAGCTTTGGGGACAAAACTGCTGGGAAAACTAGAAAACAGTATGGCAGAACTAGGTATAGAGCAACATGTCATGTTGTATGCCATGTTAAGGTGAAAATTGGCACATGATTTACATATAAAGGGTCATGCTATAAGTTACTTAGGAGAGCATGGAATAGTTTACTTGTCAGATCTACAGATAAGGGAAGAATTTTGGACCAAAGAAGACATAGAGATCACGACAAAATGTAAAATAGATCATTTGACTATATAAAAAGTTTTTGCACAATCAAAAAACAAAGCCAAAATTAGAAGGAAAGAAGAAAACTGGGAGGAATCTGATTTTGCAGCAAGAATCTCTGATAAAGGTCTCATTTCTTAAATATGTAGAAAATGGAGTCAAATTTATAAGAATTAAAGTCATTCCCCAATTGATAAATAATCAAAGAACATGAACAGGAAGTATTCAAAGAAATTAAAGCTATCTACAGTAATATGAAAAAATGCTCTAAATCACTATTGCTTAGAGAAATGCACATTAAAACAACTCTGAGATACCACCTCATACCTCAAGAGATGCCCATCAATTGGGGAATGATTGAACAAGTTATGGTATGTAATTGTGATGGAATATGACTGTGCTAAAAAGAAATGATGAGCGGCGAGATTTCAGAAAAACCTGGAATGACTTACATGAATCGATGCAAAGTGAAGGGAGCAGAACCAGGAGAACACTGTACACAGCAACAGTAACATTGTACAATGATCAGCCATGAATAACTTAGCTATTCTCAGCAATACAATGATCCAAGACAATTCTAAAGAACTCAAGATGAAAAAATGAACTAGTATTGTCTGAATACAGCCTAAAGGATACTATTTTTCTTTCTTTCTCTTTTTTTGTTTGAGTCTTTTTGTACAAAATGATTAATATGGAATTGTTTTACATGATTGCACATGTATAATCTATATTGGATTGCTTACCATCTCAGAGATGGAGGAGGGGAAGAATTTGGAATTGAAAACTTCAAAAAAAAGCAATGTTAAAATTTTAACATGTAAAATGTTAATGTAAAAATAAAATATTTAAGAAAAAGAGGAAGTGGTAAGAATTCACCAAAGAACTATACAAGAAAGACCTTAACATCTCTCATAATCATCATGGTGTGGTTACCAATCTAGAGTCACAGATCCTGGAGAGTGAAGTCAAGGGAGCCTTAGGAAACATTGCTAACAATAAGGCCAGTGGAAGTGATGGGATTCTAGTTGATCTATTAAAATCCCTAAAAGATGATGCTATTGTTAAAGTGCTGCGCTTGATATATTGGCATATTTGGAAAACTCAGTTGTGGCCTCAGGATTGGAAAAGATCCTAAAGAAGGTCAATGCCAAGGAATATTCAAATTACCAAACAATTACACTTATTTCACACATCAGCAAGGTTATGCTTAAGATTCTGCAAGCTCAGCTGATTACCAGAAGAACAGGCTGGTTTTCAAAGAGGCAGAGGAACCAGACACCAAACTGCCAACATTCACTGGATTATGGAGAAAGCAAGGGAGCTCTAGAAATATATCTGCTTTTGTTTCATTGGCTGCAGCAAAGCCTTTGTGTGGATCACAAAAAGGTGTGGCAAATTGTCAAAGAGATGGGAGTATCAGGTCATCTTACTTGTCTGAGGAACCTGTATGCAAGTCAAGAAGCAACAGATAGCACTGCATATAGAAAAACTGATTGGTTTAAGAACAGAAAAGGAGTATGACAAGCCTCTATACTGTCACCTTATTTATTTAACTTATATGCAGAGTTCATTATGTGAAGTGACAAGCTGAATCGATCCAAAGCTGACATTAAGGTTGCTGGGAGAAATATCACCAGTCTTAGATGTGCAGCTGATACCACTCTGAGAGCAGAAAGGGAAGAGGAATTAAAAACTTCTTGACAAAAGTGAAAGAGAGAGTAAAAACTGACTGAAGTTTAACCATAAAAAACAAAGCCCTAAGATCGTGACAACTGCTCCCATCACTTCTTAGCAAATAGAAGGAGAATAGAAGCGGCATCTGATTTTATATTCATGGACTCAGAGATCACTGCAGATAGTGACTACATCCATGAAATTAAAGGAAAGCTATGACAGCGTACTGGACAGCAGACTGAGAAGCAGAGACATCACCTTACTGAAAAAGGTCTTTATAGTCAAAGCTCTGGTTTTTCCAGGAACTGGACTATAAGGAAAGCTGACCACTGCAGAATCAATGCCTTCTAACTGTGGAGCTGGAGAAGACTTTTAACAGTCCCTTGGACAGCAAGGAGGTCAAATCAATCAATACTTAAAGAAATTAATTCAGGCTAGTCACTAGAAGGTCAAATACTGAGGCAGAAGCTTCAATTCTTTTGCCACATAATGAGAAGATGGGGTTCATTGGAAAAGACCCTGAAGTTGGGGAAGATTGCAGGCAAAAGGAGAAGGGAATGGCAGAGAGTGAGATGGAAAGACAGGGTCATGGAAGCAATGAACATGAACTTAGACTTTGGGAGATAGTGGAGGATAGAAGAACCTAGTGTGCTGTGCTCCCTGGGGCCATGACAAAATGTGCCCAGTGCTGGGATAAACACTGAGAAGAGTCTAATGGGAGAAACAACATGCAAACCACCCTGTACTAACAAGAAAGAGAAGGGACTGAGTGAAGACATTCCAGAGGGGTGGGGCTGCTAGGAGGTGCCACAGTGCACAGTGCACTTATCTCCCTGGTTTCAAATCTAGCCCCAGACACTTCCTAGCTGTGTGACCCTGGGTAGGTCATTTAACCCTGTTTGCCTCAGTTTCCCCATCTGTAAAATGAAAAAAGAAAATGACAAACCATTCAAGTATATTTTCCAAGTGCTGACCTGAAAATCTGGTTAAAAAAAGGCAAACAGGCTAAATACATATTGCTTATTCCCTTGAAGCTAGCAGTTACATGATCATGGAGCCAGAAGGAAACCTCTGACTGACTGGTATCAGAATGACCAAGCATAAATACACTTTACCATGAGAAAGGAATTCCCTTAGTTGTGTAAGCTGTAAATTCAGTGAGACAAAGTAAGTTAACAAGGTAGAGAAGTTAAGATCCCAGGATGTCTGTTTTCCTCTGTCTCTGCATACCAAGATAAGAAGAATCGCACCACTCTGGTGGCAGGTATCCTGTCATAAACAGGTCTTTGAAGTTGCTGACATAGGAAAGGGCCTTTTCAGAGCCAAACAAAGCAATCTCATTGATTAGTTCAGGCTTTGGCCCTTATTAAAAGTCCAAAAATGATATTAAAGGTTATTACAAGAAAACTCCAAAAAGGATCACAAAGAATCAGACATTCCTGAAACAGCTGAACAATGATACATCAGAAACAGGAAGGCTCCCCCTTGTATGAAGGGCTTCAGGGAAAGGCCTCTTGAGGAAGGTGGCATTTTAGCAGGGACTGGAAGGAAGTCAGAAGGCTGAGATGAAGAGCATTCCAGGCCTGCAACACAACTAGAAAATGCCCAGACCTTATGCATAGTACCTGACCCACAGTGGTGCTTAATCAATACTTATTGACCCATTGTTATGGGAGGATCAGCCAGGAGGCTGGTGCCACTGGCTCACACATCAATGCATGGATGGGCACAGGGTCTCAGAAGAATAGAAAGGAGTGTGTGAGTGAGTGTGGTTGTGTATGTGTATGTGTGTGTGTGCCTGTGCACATGTGTGTGAACTTTGAATCCAAACAAGGCTGATCAGCCCTTTAGAGCAGGTTCCTCATGGCTCTGGGGTGACGGCTGTCAACCTCGTAAAGTTTGTTCTAAGAAAGAGACAAAAAGAATTAGGTTGTGTCCACATTTTTAATTTCTCTCACAAGCTAGCCACACCCATTGCATAGGAGTTACAGTCCAGAACTGGCTCAGTTTGGGGTTTGGGGGTACAGAGTTATATGCACTTTGAAGAATAGGTGTTCCCAAGAGGTGACTATCAACTCTGATTGGTCACCACACTGGGAGGTGGGCTATATTCAAATGAGAGTCTTGACTGACTTAGGTCACTTACCTTGTTTAAAGAGACATCATTTTCCATATCACCTCTCTTGACAAAAGGAAGGAAGCAACATTTCCCCAGACCTATCTGGGCCACACAACAACCAGGAATAGACCCTTTTTCATCAGATCTTAAGTTTCTGCTGAAGAAGGAAATGAACACTAAAAGAAAGGGATTGGGGAAGTTCAGAGTCTCCTAGACAATGATTAAGAAAAGTCGTTTTCATGGGGTGTGAGAAGAGGTCGGCCTCCCCCTAACCCTAAATGCCTCTCAGGGCCAGGAAGAAGCAGGAGGGCAGCCTAGTGGTTGCCTGGGAGGCAACGCCATGATAATGTTAGGTCTCATTTAAGTAGCACCTTAGGCTGGCCAGTGCTGTGTGTAGGGCTGAATGTCTGACCCCAGTTCTGCCTGCCCCACTTCCCAAGCCCAGATTTGGCATTGTTACACCTGATTTTGAGGGATGTTTTGGAAGAGAGTCAGGCAGAGGGGCACAGCTGGGAAAGCCTGGGGCTGAGGGTGAGAGACAGAGCTGAGTGGGGTCTGGGACTGGCCTTGCCCAGTTTGGGACAGCTCCCAAAGGCCCCTTCAGCATCTGACCTGGCAGGGAGGGCAATGAGGGTTCAGTCTGTGGAGGGTGTCCCCATGCTCACATAACTGGCCTTGCCAGTCTGTCTCCTCCACCCCATCTGGTTGGGGCTGAGAGGTTGGCCAGGCTTGCTGGGGGGAGCAGGAGAAGAGATGGAGAGGTGTCACGTTCAACTTTTCCATCCGTATCAAGGGTCTCCCCCCTCTCCCTCCTCCCAGACACAGCCTAGCCAGGATATGGCTCCCCAGCACCCCCACCCCCCCATGCACAGCTCCTGGGGCTCCTCTGCCTCCCTACCCTTCCACTCCCCTATCCCTCCCTGGCAGGGGACTCACTGCTTGTGGGTGGAGCAAAGTTTCCACACTGAAGAAATGGGATCTTTGTTATATGTGAAAGCAGGAAATGGGAACACAATAGGCTAATTTAATGGGTGACTTGTTGAATTGGCCCAAGACCTAACCAGGGAAAGAAGTATGTAAAATTCCCTTCCCTAAGCTCAAGGGCCCTGAACGAACAGCCTGAGAAGGCAGTATGAAAATCAGATGAGATTGTACAGGCCCCATTTCTGAGATGTAGAAACTGAGGCATTCCCTGAGGGGAAAGTCTTCTGCCCAAGGTCACCCAGGGAGTAAGTGGAAGGAGATGGAAGTAGAAGGGGTTGCTCTGGGGTGCTTTCCATCACTGTTATTTATTTCTCTGGGTCTCAGGCCTAGGTCAAAGTTTCCTTAGTCATCCCTGAGGTCAGGGATCAGAAGCAGCCTGACCTGAGTCTCCTCATTGAGGATGACACCTTTGCCCTGACCTGGGGGCTCAGAGTCACCCACTCTCACAGCCCAATACTCAGGAGTAAGACGCCAAGGTCAGAGGGTGAGGGTCAGTCTGAGACCTAAGTCAGAGGTCAGTGTGTGAGAAAATATGTAAGATATGGTTGAATTTTGTTTCCACAGAAATTATTCAAAAACAGAAATGATAATTCATACTGATGACAATGGTGGAGAAATGCTGGCTTCCTGGAAATGAGCATGTCTACTACTTTCCTTTGCTCTGGAAAGGTCTCTCCCTGCTTATCCAAAACAAGTGCCAGGCCAGGTCTCCTTCCTGGAGGATGAGGAAGAAGGCCATAAAATCCTCTTTAACATGGAGATCCTGGGGTGGAGCCTTCTAATTCAGCTTTTGTCAGTTCTCCTAGCTGTCGAGAACTCCTTTATCATGCTATGGGAGCTGTCCTTTGTTCTCAAAGAGCTCCAAAATGACATCATCATGATAAAGTGAAATTTCAGTATGTCCAACTGTGGCTAATGAGGCCAATGTGAGCTCGGAATACTCTACCACAGGTTGGGCATGGATAGTCCATTTGAATATTTGGGGTGAATACTCCAAGTTTGCATATCCTACCTTTACTTTGTGCTGTCTCAGTTCTGCTTTGCTCACAGAGCACAGCACCCTTTCTTATGTGGGCATGGCATGCTGAGCGATCCTCTGCCAGTGTCTCCCATGTTGCACAGTCAAATCCAAAGTTCTTGAGAGAGACCTTGAGAGTGTCTTTGTATCGCTTCTTCTGACCACCCTGTGATCTCCTGTGCCATGTGAGTTCTCTGTAAAATAGTCTTTTTGGCAAGTGTATATTTTGCATTCAAGCAATGTGACCAGCCCATCTGAGTTGTGCTCTCTGAAGCACAGTTTGAATGCTTGGCGGTTCAGTTTGAGCAAGGACTTCAGTGTCGGGTACCTTATCCTGCCAGGTGATCCTCAGAATTTTCCTAAAACAGTTCAAGTGGAAGTGATTCAGTTTCCTGCCATGGAGCTGGTATACTGTCCATGTTTCACAGGCATACAACATTGAGGTCAGCCACAATGGCTCTGTAGACCTTCAGTTTGGTAATCAGTCTAATACCTCTTCTCTCCCAAACCTTTCTTCAGAGCCTCCCAAACACTGAGCTTGCTCTGGTAATGCATACATCAACCTCATTGTCAATGTGTACATCCCTGGAAAGTATACTACCAAGGTAAGTGAACTTATCCACAGCATCCAAAACTTCTCCATTTGTTGTAACCAATGATTCCATGTACGGATGGTGTGGTGGTGGCTGATGGAGCACCTATGTTTTCTTGGTATTAATTATTAGCCAGAATTAGCACAGGGAGCAGAGAATTGATCCATACTTTGTTGCATCTCAGCTTCAGAGGCTGCGTTGAGTGCACAACCATCTGCAAACAGAAAATCATGCACCAACACTCCTTCCACTTTGGTCTTGGCTTGTAGTCTTTTCAAATTGAAGAACTTACCACCAGTATGGTAGTTGACCTTGATGCCATGTTCATCCTTATTGAAAGCATTTGACAACATGGCTGAAAACATCATGCTTAAAAGCATGAGAGCAAGCACACAGCCCTGTTTCACTCCATTGGTGACTGGGAAGGCATGAGAGCTTTGTCCATTATCCAGAACCGGGGCAAACATGCCATCATGAAATTGATGTACAATATTGATGAACTTCTCTGAGCAACCAAATCTTGACATAATTTTCCATAAGCCCTCATGACTAACAGTGTCAAAGGCTTTGGTCAGATCTACAAACATTGTGTACAGACCAGTGTTCTACTTCTGGCATTTCGCCAGGAGTCAGGCTGCAAACACCATATTGACTGTTTCTTGGCCCTTTCTGAAGCCACACTGGCTCTCAGGTATATGACCATCTTCCAGGTGAAGAGTCAGCCTATTAAGGAGGACTCTAGCAAGAATTTTGCCAGCAATGACTAAGAGAGAGATCTCTGTGATTGTCACAGGACAATCCATTCCCTTTACCCTTATAGAGATGGACAATAGAGTGGACATTGGGGTGTAGGGTGTGTTCAGGGAGGACCAGTACCTTTGGTGTGATGGCTGCCAAGCCCTTTTCGGGGCTCTTTCCCCCTTTGGTGTCCATCTGTTCTGCTTAACTCTCACCTGTGGCTCCAAGAAATTGCAGCATGCACAGCAGCCACACCCCAGTAAACCGTTTCGGTACACAGGTCAAACCAGGTTGAGGGTAAACAAGGGGTGTCAAGCCCATTGGTGACTTAGATCGGTGTCTACCCCA